>JAGVSP010000699.1:0-58298 GCA_022494985.1 Micrasema minimum
GATAATATCTGCGTTCCGTGATGTACCGGTCAGCGACGTGTGACACTCGTAACTAGCTGATAACTAAAACACGGATCAGTGTCTAGGCCATTTTTAATTTATAATACTCTAATATTATGTCAGGAGTAAGGAAGTAATATAAAGGGAGGAATTAGACCTGAAAAGATTAAAGTGACTGGGCTGTAGTACGTAGTTTTGATTCGGGATGGAAGTTAATATTAAAAAAGCTATAACACTTACGATTACGTCTTCATTCCCCAGGATTTATGCCGGGTCGGCCTGAATAGAAAATAAATGCGGCCGTTCGCCATGACAGTTATTTTTTGCAAGAAGAATCATAGACGACAAAAAGCTCAGAACGAGATTTCACTTACCATAGAGCAGATTCTGTGGTAATGAAATAAGGTAGAATAACGGGGTCAAAAGTTTAAATTGTATATATATTTTTATCAGTTAAAAGGGAAGTCAGTCATTCTTACGAGAGGCGGGAGAATAACATGACAGAGTGCACTCCCAATTTGATCGTCACGACTGGTATCTTGTCTGAATCTGAGCGACTATTTCTCTCCATCCAACTATCTCTGTCTTCCCCAGCAGACACCAGCACTCGCTAACCGTGCCTCTCTTTCTCTTGTATGATTGTGTGCATTTCTCCACGCTCCGCTAGACGTCGTTTGTTCTGATCTCATATCTAATGCTACAGTACAATCTTATTCATTCCCGCCTTTTCTTTGATTTGTAGTAGGTACCTCCTACATTGTCTGCGCACTCGACCAGGGCTGTTGGATCTCTGTAACTATTTACTTTTTATCTATCACCATTAACTGGAAGAGTAGTAGAGTGGGAATGGTTGTATTTACATTTTTTTATTGTAGACATTAAATTTTATAACTATTTGATTTGTCAATGTTGTAAGTTGTAACACAGTCTATCTAATAAATGTGTGCTCAAACTTTATATCAGAAAATTATAGAAATATGCGAATGGAATATATTTCAAATAAGCACTATCAGCAAAAATGACGTAACTATATGCCAAAGAAAAATCGCATAATCAAATATTTAGAAGTCGGATTAATCAGCTAGCATTTATAAAATAATTGGTTTACGTCTGTTAAAAATATAAAAATAAATGTCCAGTTATTTTTCCCAACACCTGTGCAAAACGGTTTATAATATTGGTGTTTCTTAGATATTTGAAATGTATACACATTTTGAACGTATATAATGTGACAAACAACAAAATATAGTTAATTGGCGTCCTACTTCTGAACTATGAAAACAGCGATAAAAATTCACGTTACGTGCCTTTGTATCGGAAAACTCTCATTTTGCTGTCACGAATAATGTAAAATGTATGTACAAACAAAATATATGATACCTTAGTACTGAGTACTGACTCCTATCAATGTAAGGTGTATTGTCTTATTTTGTGCTCATTGCGATATTTAGAGCATTATTATTGTTCACAGCTAAATCAGCTGGATATCATCAAATTAGTTTGAAGTAAAAACTCACCCAAATTATGGATACAAAAATGTAATCGTAAGTTGATGTTAGTGACTACGGAACTTGTATATAGATAGAGAATAACATTTAATTTACATTTATTATGTGTTGCATGGCACTTGACATCCTAATTACTTGTCAACTGTTTGCGATTGGAGCGAAGACCGAGCAAGCTCATTAGCATCTTATTGTAAATCAAGGACCATAATATATCAATTTCGGCATTGATAAAATAGGTCAATTAATAGTATGATTAGGCGAGTAAGGAAATGTAATAAGTATGGTTCTTCGTCCTTCCAAGAATAGTATTTAAATTATTATGTTTTCCTTATCACATACGTCCCACTATTGCCCGGAGAATAAATAACGTCTCAATTAAAAAGACATTACTCAATCCGGTTTTAGCGAACACAGATAAACGTTTGTTTCCCATTGTTGCGAACAATAATGCTGTGCCCGTGCGCCATAGTACTGCATCGGAGGAGATTTCCTATAAGTATATTTATGCGCATTTGAATGACGCCTATTAAGATACGGCCCGTCGTCGTCCGTCCCACAGCAGTTTTACATACCCATAAAGGGGTGAATCCGTAGGTAAACGAGCTCACCAAAACGAATACGTAAACTGGAAAAGAAACAATCCGAATGCAAAGTAAATACGTACAATCTGCCCCAGGTTAAGCAAGGGCATTCTCTGTTTGAACGCTCGTTATTTATATGAAGCTTTATTGCAAATGGTTCTCTGACAGTCTCCAGCTAAATTAATGGAAATGGCGTGCAGGCATGCGAATTAATTGGTTCCCTATTACTTCTACCCTAGGCCTAGGTGTATTATCTCGGTGCTCTCAGTTCCTTTGTTTGGCCCGTTAATCTGATGTTATTCAATTATCATTTGGCAAATCCAATATCCAGTTACATCGTACCTACAACTCTATTTACTCGTATTTGTGTTTCATCCTATTTAGTATGGAAAAAATCCAGAAACTTTTTGCCGGTATGAATTATTAGATCAATATTAAAATAGGTTTATTATGTCACCGCTCGTTTTTCTCGCCATTTTATATAGAAATATAAATATAATTCTGTACTGAAATAAGTCAAGCCTATTCACAAGAATATTGCCCGCAATCTTCCCACACGCAAATCCTTTTCATATTATATTCTAGAACTTGTAGATACAAGGAAAATTCCTATAAATTATTCCCGTGTATTGTATCCTTCCAATGTTCCATTGATACGCGCCTTGCACCAAATTGGAAATGCTGAACAACTCTGCATTGTTCCACAGTTGAAGATCAGATACTTATCTCTGTGTACGTAATTTGTTCTTCCATTTTCTCGTACATACCAGCCCTATTAAAATCGCATTCTATGGTTTTCACTGGATGTGCAATGCGAACACGCTATAATATCAATGATTCATATCAAATGTTGCTCCGAATACGGTACTTTGCTATGATTTATTGCGTACACAGTAATTATGATTTTAAACCATTGTACCATTAAATTCGTTATTACGTTTCTATTCTTAGTTCCCACTATCAGTTAATTTAATCAGTAGATCAAACTTATTTAATAACATTTTATATTTTGCATATATATTGCATATTCATAAAAACCTAAATAAATTTGCTTTTTGCAAAAACCATTTCACGTTAGGATCTTTCCAGTTCCTGTGGATTTTTAAAGTAACCTTCCTAAAAGATCTCAATATTATTTATTATCTTTGCGTAGTGCCATTTTTGTACCAGGGACTCTATGCTGGACTGAAAGTCGTATGCGACACTTCGGAATGGCGAGTGATCTATGGTACGAAATCATTCGCCATTCCGAAGTGTCGCATGCGACTTTTAGTCCAGCATAGGGTCCCAGGAGTCCTACAGCTAAAAATCCAACACAATAAGTCACTTTGAAAACATTACCATTATTGATTTCAATGTTTATCTACCCTCCATATTATTTTGTACAATATTTTTATTTCAATAGTCTTTAAACATGACATGTGTTGTAAACCATAAATGGACATAATTATCATCGATCGAACTGCCTGCGATAAGTTAAAATGTCACTCCCCCATATTGCGATCAATGTTCATTTTAATATGTCGCCATATTTATTTGTTTTTAGATTTTTAAATGGATATCCAAAACGTATTACAAGAGAATCACATAACGCAATATTTTACTTTTAACTTCGTTTTTACAAAAAAGGATAATTTAACGTAACACAATGCTTATGGATATTAATGAATTATGCTTAAGTAATACGCACGAATTTGTTGATTCAATAATAGCATAATTATTCAGAACTTTGTATGAGCTAACCTTGAGAGTCTAATGGGATTTATATCAAAATCTGGTGTTTTTATTCACTATAGATATTTATTACAAGAAAACGTCCTTGTTTCTAATTCTTGTATTTCAATTTGTTTGATCAATAAAAATTAGCTGCGTTTTGATTAATTATTTAGATATAACAGAAAGTTTTTCTCTTGGGAAAATATGTTTTTAAAATCAAGTATTAACAATGCGCTATGAAAAATAATAGTGATATGATTACGTTTATTTCAATTGGAGTTAGACGATGCAAATTAAATGAAAAATTAACTAAATCCTATTAAAAATATTTTTGTTATGTATGTACAAAATGTACATATTTATGTAGTTTTCAATAAGAGAAATATTTGGAAAAGGGTTACAGCTTTGTGCGTGTGTTGTGATTCCGGCCTCGTTTGTTTATTTTGATTCAGTGATGAAGCCTGGTAAACCCATCTTGTTGTTTACACACGCGAGTGGAAATCCTCCTAAAGAGGTCGTGAGTTAGTATCGAGCGGTCTCGGTGGCTCATGGCTCCCTGCTATACTCCATACTACACACAGTGTCACACGATATCAATATTTATAAACAGTGCGTCTGCGGACGACTAAATACGGAAATATTTATGGAGGATTCAGATTACCAAGCGCCTCTCGTTCCAATCGAGTCATTTAATATAATTATGGTTTAACTAATATTATGGTGTTACAAATCGCTACTAACAACAGTAATACATAGTAATTTGTTTCATAATCAAACCATTAGTTTTTGTTTTTATTGAATAAATTAGAAATAATTAAAAATTTTATTCATTCAGGCATTTTTTAAAGAAATGTTATGTTATTTTAGATTTAAATTCAAGCTAGCTATAGTTAGACATTATTTCTATCTAAAGTGAAATAGATTAAATTATACCCTATGAATTTCGTATAGGTAGTAACGTTTAAAAAATGCTAGTTTAACCACATCGCAAACAACTAAAGGTGTGATAGTGATGCATCGCCATTACTTTTATAAGAAAAGCTGTATTCAATTTTATTTACGATCTACATTATATTATGTAGATAATCTTTTTAGACAACTTACTGTCGTTTTTGTCTTATGCCCACTTTATATGAGACAGTTTCTTGTTCAGAAAACTACACAGTTTTCTTGTTCAGAAAACTGTGCAGTCTGTCAAACTTCTGTCAAAAGACACGCTAAATATGTGTATTTTTGAAACGCGATTGTAAGTTATTATCGTTATGTATATATATGTTATTGTTTTTTTACGTATTTAAAAGCATACAATAAACCAATGTCTATTTAAACGTTTACATAAAAAACATTGACTGTCATGTCAGCTTAAATCTGACACTAGCACACAGTTTTTCATGCAGTTTTACCTTTATACGGGACCGTTTTCAGACTGCACAGAAAACTGTGTAGTAAACTGCGCCATATAAAGATAGCTTTACAGTATATTATTTTTCATTACACAGAGCAATCAATTAAATACCCCACTTTCTGTTATTTTCGTGGCGGTATCTGATGCGATTCTTAGAAAGAGTTATTATGTATTTTATTGTTGTCTTATGTCTGTCAAATGGATGAGTTTTTTTATTACTGGGAAAATAAACGGACTTATGGTCAGCTCCCTAACGAGGCGATAGATGATTTGAGCAAACTGTTTACTCACAGTTAAAGAAAGTGCTGACAGCTAGCTGTGCTTTAACTGCTTTATTATCATAATATTTTTGTATCAGCGATGGCTTGGGTTGAGAGATATGCCTTTATCTTTCCCAATAAGAGTAAATGCTACTAATTAAAAATAATAATTTTACAAAAATAATTTATTTTTTTTTTTTTTATTAAAATAGTCCAATAAAGTCGTCATGAAATTGTTTTATTCAATCATTAAAATTGAATTAGTAATCGTAACCGAATTTGGATAGAGGTTTCATGTATGACGGATGCTGTTATTTACTACGCAAACCAAACGACACAATTATAAAGCCCACTTTATATGGCGCAGTTTACTACACAGTTTCCTGTGCAGTCTGATAACGGTCCCGTATAAAGCTAAAACTGCATGAAAAACTGTGTGCTAGTGTCAGATTTAAGCTGACATGACAGTCAATGTTTTTTATGTAAACGTTTAAATAGACATTGGTTTATTGTATGCTTTAAATACGTAAAAAAACAATAAACATATATACATTATTAGCTAAATATACAATTTCCTGAGAGGCAAACATACGATAATAACTTACAATCGCGATTCAAAAATACACATATTTAGCGTGTCTTTTGACAGAAGTTTGACAGACTGCACAGTTTTCTGAACAAGAAACTGTGTAGTTTTCTGAACAAGAAACTGTCTCATATAAAGTGGGCATTATTCTGCTGATTGTGTATCATTATACTTAACTCAAATGCTATAGCTTAAAGTCAGGTTTAGTTTGAATACCTTTGTACTTTTACTGATTAAGTCATTGTAATTACGCAAAAA
The DNA here is from genome assembly GCA_022494985.1 of Micrasema minimum. Classification (NCBI taxonomy): domain Eukaryota; kingdom Metazoa; phylum Arthropoda; class Insecta; order Trichoptera; family Brachycentridae; genus Micrasema; species Micrasema minimum. The sequence goes on from JAGVSP010000699.1 coordinate 6,315, forward strand.
AGAGATAAATTATGTAGAAAATAAATCTCCAATTTCTCTTTGGCTCTTCCTTCGCATCGGCATTTTCACCACCATCTTGTAATATTTACTATTTTTCTAATGTAAGTACAAGACCACCGCCACCGTACTGAATCTTAACACATGTTGTGTTTATCCTAGTAAAATCATAATTGGAGATGTATCTCTGTAACAAAATATAACTTTATAATGGATCTCGGAGGCGAGTGCAGCCGCTTGTTTTAAAACAAACTGGTTCTCCGATTCCTAAACTAAAACTCGGAACTTTCACCTGCTGCTGGCGTTGACTGTTGGTTTCGTCTATTTTTGTGAGCCTCTATTATATGTTTTGTTTCACTGTGATTTTACTCTTATTTTTGAACTGTACATTTGCGACCTTTCACTCGTGTGTTGTAGCAATTGACGAAACGAAAAATGACTGTACTTAAATTTATTACGATTTTTACGTTTTCAAGCTATTTTTTATTTAATTACTTAGATATTTATGTTGGTCGTCATAATTTATAACTCCGCCTTTCAATTGCACGAAAATGAATATTTTGTATTCGGTCGTTTCGTCTATCAATAACTAACCCCATTTAAGTAAATATACCCGCATCAACATCCTAAAAATACATGGTGAAATAAAACTCATTGTACAACTCGAAAACTGGTGAATCTTCATCATATTTGGAGTCGAATGTGTAAAATGACTTTTTAATCTGAACTTGAAATTTTTTTTTCTTTTCTTATAAAAGATTTCAAGTATGGCAGATTAAGTAAATTGCGTGAATTCTTATTAAAATGCGTTTTTTTTTTAAATTTTGTTACCTTTATTCTCCATTTTCTCGAAAACTATGGGGCAAATAAAAAAAAAAATCTACAAAATCGACTCTAAATATGACGTAGATTCACTGGTTTCGATTTTACATCGAGTTTTGTTACACCATGTATAAATAACTCACAATTACTGCGTTTGTTTGAGTTTTATTTATGATTAATTTTATCAAATAGATTCTACATTCCACAATTGTATACCGTAGCATTCACATTTATTATCTGTATCAGATATCTAGAGATTTGGACATCTAGACAAAAGGTCATAAGTATACATATATTTCTTTTCCATAATTTCAATCTAATATTGATGAATTTACAGCAAACTTACATTTGATATAAGATTAAACATTGGATGAACAACATTTGAGTTAAAAAGTAGTAATACGTACCTTGTAATTTCGATCAATTCATATAAATATGTATCATAAATCAAATTATTATAAACATTAAGAGATATATTGGTACACTTCACTTGGTATTCATTATCTTTTTTTTTTAACAATTTTATTTTTCAATAAATACATTAAAAAAATTGCTTCATCTCAAAGTGATATTTTGTTAATTATTTTCATTGTTAATGTTTTTAATGCCATTTATCTTTACATATCTGATTGAAAAAATTGATTTCGGAGGTGTATAAAAGATTGAAACAATACGAGCCAAAAATAATTATTATTGAAAAATGTGATTCTTGGCGCGTTTATTATAAACCTTGTGCTTAATTACGCAGTTTTTCATTTATTACATGTGGGCATCTTATTTGAAGGTTTTATAAATGCATATGTTATTTTTATTTACGTGGGATGGATTTAATATACAATCATCATGGAATTGACAGTAGTAATTCAAGTATAATTTTCTTTATTTATTTTGATTGATTTAATACATAAAAATTGCATGCATTTTTTTTTTTTTCGCTTTTTATTTTTCTTCCTTGTGCCTCTCTAAAGAGACAAGCTCTTGTACTTGGAGAGAGACTTACGCTTTCCATACAAATATTATCTAGAATCTAGATATACATAATTTAGAAGAGAACTTTTTAATACAAATAATATTACACTTTTGCACATAATATTGTATATATATATTTTTCTTATTTTTTAAACTACGTAATTCAATGATGTGATTATGCGTCATGTCATTTAATTTGATACCAAGACATTTCATTTATTTTTAAATTTAATATTGAGTATGACTTGGCGCAGTTCATTTTATTACATTTATTGCCGTTTATAGTAATTTTGAGATTAGGTAATGTTTTAGTATTTTTAATTGAAAAAGGAATGTAGTAAGTTTTGTCATTTGTAGAAGTCGAGGAAGGCCGAGAAAGACATGGCATGATCAAGTAAAACAAGTGCTTGAAAGTGGGCATGTAAGAAGTCGGAATAATCGACGTGCGTACATGAGAAGATGTATGAATGTGGAGGAAGCAAGAGAAGTATGCCAGGACAGAGCGGTGTGGCGTTCTATCCTCTCTGCCTACCACTTCGGGGAAATGACGTGATGGTTAGTTAGTTAGTTAGTTAGTAAATTTTGTCAGATTTTTAGGATAGTAAATTGCTGTCGAACCATGTTTTTAAAGATTGTATGTAATTATTTGCAAACTCGTTAGTCGTGGCCCAGTCTTGTACATTTAGTTACAATTATGGCAATTATAGTATGTACATTATATTAAAAGAACTATTCCTTGGCCCATACGAACTTTTACAAATGTGTTTATCGATGTCTGGCTGTTCTGTAAAATAGAAGATAGTGTAAATACGAGTATGCTTCAAATAATTAAATTATGGGCCAGTTACACAAAGCCTCTATTCTACATCAACAAGTATATCACAACATAGTGCTAATTTATTACCTTTATAAACATATTATGCATCATTAGCACAACATATTATTACAGTTTGTATTTTAGTTCTTACAGCTCCAAGCACTTAATTGGTAAATTTGTTTTTCAGCAGAGCAATTTACTGCTTATTTACTCAGATTACTTTTATTAATTTTACTTGCTATTCTCATGTTCCGAAATACTGGCGGAGTTTTCTTGTGTATGTGTAGTTTTTTTTACTGCGAAATTCCGAACCGCACCGTATGAATTAATAAATTAACAGCAAGTACCTCCTACGTTCACCCTAAAACATTGCACGGTTCTTCGTTAACACTGGGGTTTATTTTAGTTAAAACACGCGAGGGTTTAAGTGAAATCAAACTGTTTGTTATCACGTGTTTTCATGCTTTTCGCTAGAGCACCACTAGAAAACGCCATTAAAACGAATATGTAACACATTAAAATAGGAATTTTCAGAATTATGACCAAGTCCACATAGTTTCTTGAACACCAAAATTTACGAACTGTAAAGTCATTCGATTTTCAGAAAGTGAAACGCCTTGAAGATATTTTAATGACTACCATTGCGCTCATTTGAATTGAATGTATTTTATTCATCACAATCTTTAAGTGTGTTTATGTTACATGTGACAAATAAGGAGTAAAGTTCCCGCGGCTGTAGTGTACCACATCTATGATTTATCGTTACCATATGTCACACAGACAATTAGTCGCGACAAACTCTATGTAACCACTCTAGAGTACCCACCCTGCAAACAACTTGCTCTTCATACATCGTTGCTTGTAAACATATCTAATTTACAGGTACTGGATCTAGTATAAATATATAATTATTAAAGGGCACTAAAAACAAACTATAATTTTATAGGTATAGCTTGTTTGAACGTCCCCCTGGAATGCGGGTTCTATTGTTTCCTGTTGGATGTTGGTTATTGTTATTCGGCTACAACATAGTTGAATAACGTTTGACTTATTATTTCCTACTGCTGTGGGATCTCCTGCTCAGGCTGGTCTGGCGTAGTCTGGTCTGCCCAGACCTGGTCTGCCCAGACCTGGTTTGCCTGGGTCCCCGTGGCAGCGCTACCACTCGTGGATATGATATTATTGTTTCTCCCCACTGATAACATCTCGCTCAGTGTACCTACTCAACGCGCCACCTGTCTCATTATTTACCCATTGTTTTGCTGTTTTATCGATTCCTATCGCCTGTCTATTATTAGCTCGCCTTGTGTTGTACCTACACCACTAGTCGCCAGTACTGCGTCGAACGTTTAGATGTTTTTTCTCTACCTAAGTACGTACGTACATAAGTATAATGCGGCATTATCAGTATCGTAAGCATTGTGTGCGGTATCATAGCTAAACGTTTACTATGCATAAACCCGCATCTCGTGCAACGAAAACCCCGTTCAAAGGTTCTAAAATACCAGCCAAGTTGGTTCCATGGATATCTAATCAATGTTTAAAAATATTTTAAATACATTCATCATGTTACTCGTTAAAATCGTGCTGCCTTTTCCTTTCAAAGTTTTTTTGACGTTGTGAAGAAGTTCGTGCGCGCATTACTTACAACTGACAATCAGATCAAGGTTACCCTTTGTTGATTGCTTGTAATAGAATATTATGGTACGCTTTTCTATTATTCTTTAGTTAGTAAATGCCTGTTATGTAAGATGCTGTCACAAAGTGATTCTACATAGTTATTAATTTATAACGAAACCAGTTTCAGTGGATGTTTCTCTCCATGTGGTGACGTTAATGTGACATTTTGCGATCGTAAAAATAGCCCCGAAGGATGATCTCCGTGTCGATAAGGTCTTTCGTATGGCTGTAATATTTTTACTCCTTTTATATGAGCTAGAGATTCGCTTTATTTTATGTACCAAATTAGCGATTATTTACTTTAATTACGAAAGTATTTGACAGTGATAAGCGACTGGTCACACGACATGAGACGTGGACACGCCTTGATTTGAATAATGATTTGGTGATCTAGAATCCACACATGTATGTAGATAATTAATTTTACTCCGATAACATCAGCCCATCAATAAACTGGTTAAGGAGTAATCATTTCTCAATGTTAATAGAGTAAGTTGTCATTATAAAATAAATAAGTTTTGAATCTAATTTAAACTATGCATAACTATGTAAATATATAGGTCGTGAAGTTTATTCTGTAATTAATAATTACTACAAATAAAAAAAATCCACCTGCTTGTAGTAATAGATTAAAGCAGGTTCGCTTTTCTGTACGGTAAACATAATAAAAACAGTGTTAGTTGACACTAATTTATAGTTTATTGAATATCACGAATAAGTCGTGGAATTCGCTGTAAGGTATGTATTATTACCCCAAATGAACACCAAATAGCATAAATTCTTTCATATTTGAATTGTGAGATTATGGTACTTCCAAATGGGATTTTTCTAGTATTATGTTTGTTCAATAAGTAGATATCATCATCATCATCATACCATATCCGCTCCCTATGTGGAGTATATGGATTTCTAGTAATTAATAAATAACCGAAGTTAAAATGTCTGAATAACGCGATTACCTTAAACTTGTTGATACCTATTTTTAATGATATCGAGATTTAGTAAGTATATTGAGGTCGATTGCCTCCATTAATAACTATTAGGTAGATCTCAAATGAAGGACAGTGATTGCAGCAAAAATAATACAATCGAATTAATTTGTGAGCGTTCTTACAAGTTGTAAAATGAAAAAAACATTCGCTTTAATTATGATTAATGATCACAATTATCTACTCATTTCTTAATGCGGTCCTGTTCGAATCCACAATACTTCTTAATTTATTATTTAAGTAATAAAATGTATACGGCAGCACAGTACATATAATATTTTTTTTATGAACCATTTGTAACTTGCTCCAGTTAATATCAAATTGTATTTTTTCTTAGCATAAGTTTTCTTGCCAAATTGAATATTCGTATGTATTTTCTTTTTCGTTTTTGTTTCTTATTTGGCTACCTACTGTGTAACATTTAAAAATGTTTACGTAAAAGCCCTATGGGCGTAAAAACTTAAAATAAATAAAATAAAATAAATAAATAATGTATTGGTTTATTTTATGATAAGATCCATATTCAATTTTGCCAAAATTCTATTGAAAGTTCACTCCAGCACGTGCCTTAGGGACAATAGTGGCAATATCCAAATAACTAATATAATGTAATATTAATAATGAACATTTTTACTAAGGTTAAATGAATAAATTCGCTAAAATAAGATTAAAATGTTCGTTTGAGGACTGTTTGTCCTAAGGTCCTAAGTGGCCGGAGACCTAATATTTCGTTAGTCAGTCGTCAAGTCTCTCTCGTTTCCCGACGAGTTTTTGCGTTGACAACAATTCAATCAGCCATCACGTTGTGCAGACCTTCACTGTGTTATTTTGCCATGAACCTGTATTGCCAGACTGATTTTTTAATGCCATTCATACTGGTTTTATGTGTTATAAACAGAGATATGATGCGACATCTTCAAAAATAAATACGCAATTTAAAATCAGACATATTACATTTTTTATTTTGTTTGACTGTCGCTGTCGTAAGTCGTAGTTATTATTTTTTAATTTGTGGTTTTATTGTTTGACTCGTGACATAATATATTGAATAGTAATTCGTTAAAGTTCAAAGTTAAATAGGCAATAATTTAATATTAATCTGTTGCCTTACTAATGAAACGTCAAAGTGAATTGTAACTGAAACATTACTACTGGGTCACGATTCAACAATATTATTAACTTTCTCTTTAATTTTTTTTACTGAGTTGAATTTGGTGAGTTTCCTGTACCCAGGTAAATAGCTAAGCGTACACCAACAAAACACGCTGGCATATTATGGTAAAATTGTGCGCACACTTGAGACAATTCACAAAAGTAACACATTATCGTCAGAACGAAAGAGAAATTGCCTTATTTGAGTCAGCAGTCCTCGCTTTACTTTATCACCGGCACAATTTTGGCAACTTTAAAATCAAATCTGTGTACGTTATCAGCAACAAAACTAGCTTTGTATATTTTGTTATAGAGCAGAAGTGATTGTTAGTAGATAAACGGTTAAGTGTGTTTTAAGTATAGATACTGAAAATAGCTCCCTAGAAGCCATGCATATCTAGGGATTTTGTACACTAATAGCTTTATATTCCTTAGTCTAGTCTCCACTAGCGAGAGATAGGAGAAGAGGGAACGAAGACAGGAGACGATAGAAGGGAGACGGAATACGGGAATCACGTCCCTCAACACAAGACGTGAGTCAACAGCCAACAGAGTCAACCCGTCAGACGTTCCGCGCGATGACAATACCCTTCAAGCATTTGCTTTCTTCGTCGCCCATACAATTTGATGTCGCTTGTGCTCGCTGAATTTATTATGCCCATTCCTTTTTATATTTCTCTATGCTATCTTCGTTCATCCCACTGTGTTCCTCCATCTTTACGTCCTCCTCTTCTTTCACCCTCGCTCGTGACGCGGTCGTAACTTTCAATTATGATTATGTCCAAAGGGCACCCGTCTCTGTAATAGGTGCGGCCCTTAATGCCCGTGCAAATGCTACTTTTATCCGAACACGATCTCCGCTCCTGATGGTGCATCATGCACGTAAATATACTCCTTGAATTCCTGTTTATCACGCCCGATTTCTGTTAAATATTCATATTCAAATATCAAAACCCGATGCAAGCGGTCTTGGCTTTTATTAGCACGCCTTCATAGTAAAACTTGGCATAACAACTCTCTGATCATTTGTTTCGCTACAACGCTTAAACCTTTTGTATTGAAATAATGTCCCTAAACTGCGAGAAATTTTATGTTTGGTTGTACCTTTGTTAATAAAACATTCCTTATTATTGTTCTCAAAGTAAGCATTTCATTTTATGATAGCCATTTACAGTATATAATATACATATTATACATGTCGCCGCGAGATCGTCGTTAGGAATGTACAAGATTGCGTATAAAATATTTATTTTCTTCATATTACGTGAGACGGGATATTTGCGTTGGAGTATGTTATCGTTAAATTCTTAGTGCAAATCGTTTCTCTGGTTGTATCGTGTAATTTTTGGTGTCCGGAAATTTGTGCGCGGACATTTGGCCGAAACACATTTCACCGACGACAGTTCGCCGACAAGACATTTCGCCGACAGGCTATTTCTTCGACACAGCATTTCGCCGACAAGCATTTGATCGCCGAGCACTTCATCGACTAATCAATTCACCGACTACCATTTGTACGCCAGGAGAGTACAGTCCGCCAAATATTTATTCTACAGATGTTATTCAGCGCGGAAAAAAATACTTACGTCCTTACGGAGTTAACTGCTCAGTATTAATTTATGATTCTTATTAGAAATTTTGTATTTCATAAAAATTTCGGGGTAAGAGATGATTTTTTTTAAGAATAGCTACATTTAAATAGAAATATTATTACATTAAGGTCGAACCCAAATTTTAAAAATACTTGTATAAAAAGAATTTTATTAAATAATTTTCTTATTTCTATAGGAACAAGTTACAAAATATATTTTGATTGCGTTCTATTATAAAAATAATTTATTCATACATATAATCTTTTTTTTTTTTGTTTAGTTAGTCTTACTGATGATTTTTTAATAGAGAAAGTAGAAAAAATGCTGAATTCTAACCTAAGATAGAAAAACATTGCCATTTAAAAAGGTTTGTTATTATTATTATTATTATTATGGATAATTTATATAGCGCCGCCCTCAAGGGCGCTTTGTAGTAGATTCAAAGGAAACTACTACATGTGTAGTGTATTTTTCTTTGAATTTTTTTTTTATTAGTTTACATTTTATTTAGTAGAAATAATAGATGAAAAAAAAGAGACATACATTATATTTAAATAATATTCATATAAAGTTTTAAAAACTTAAAAATTATGTAAAATTATATATTAATGTAAAATGGCTAAACTGATTTATGGTGCGATTGTCTGGATGTAGAAGCTGAAGAAGGCCGAGAGAGACATGGTGTGATTATGTACATACAACAAATACTTAAAAATGGTCATATGATAAGTTGGAATAATCGGCGTGCGTGCGTGATAAGATGTATGGAGAAGCAAGAAAAGTGTGCCAGGACAGAGTAGTGTGGCGTTCAAACCTTTTTAACTATCGTTTCGGGGAAATGGCGTAATTGTTAGTTAGTTAGTTTTGGTCCGTTTTAGCAAACCAAATGCGATATTTTTTGTGCGAAATTAAAATTAAAAAAAAATGAATAGAAAACGCCGCTTTTTATGCCTAGCCCGTTTTTGTAATTGAATGCTAAAAAAATATACACACCATTAGTTGCATAATGTAGGAGAAAGAAAGGTGAGGATTAAAATAATAAAACAAATACCTTTATCTCGCTAAGGTTGCCTTCTGCTTATACAATATACCTATTTTACCTATTCATCATATCAAATCATTAATCAATAATCACGATAATTCACTATTCATAAATTAGGTATGTAGGTACCTACACATTCGTTTGTTTTACCAATAAACTCGACTTTACTACATTATTATTATTATTATTAGAAAAATCGCCACAAGAGCGCTGTACAGAAAGAGGCTAGATCTCAACTCGTCCTGCAGCTACCAAGCGCATAGACGGTTGGAGAATTCTAGCCTCTGATTAGAAATATCTTAAACAGATTTTAATTATAAAGTTACAAAATTATGTAAAATTATGAGAAGTGGTAAAAAAGTTTTTGTTACTGATTTTCACTAAGTAGAAGGCTTCCATCTTGCAGCTTCAAAGCGCATGGATGATTGAGGATCTAGCCCCCTTTATACTACGAATCTACACTGTGTGGTATTTCAAAGAATTTTCGTGCTTTTAGTATAAATTAAATTAGAATTAGAACATGAAAAATTTACATTGATGCACTTTATCCATAATTGATAAGCTTTGCATCTCTTTGCTTATTTTTAGATTTAAATTTTTAAAAATGAAATACGTAAACAATCTTGTATTTTGATACGTTAGTACCAAGGTCATCATAAAGCCTGTAAACGGATCTGTTGCAACCGTTGCATTTTTTGTGATTTTTTATTGCCTTATACCTATCCGAACCATAAAACTACCACTGCATGGCCCATGCCGCTTTGACTTCATGTTTAATACAATGGTGGTACTTTCTATTATTCCTTTTTTTAGGAACATCTTTTTTTACAATATCTTGGTAAAAACATTTTTTAATGGATATGTATTGTTTTGCGTTGCATAAATATTTTTCCCCGATAACAAGTCAAGTTGTGCCAATTTTCACCTAAAAAACGATTTTGCAAGAATTGCTGGATAATAAATATACAATACCTACTAACCATGTTATATAAAAAAAAACAATATTGACCGTAAACCTATGATCGCAAGACGAATTTCTTGTAATTTGGCACAAGAGTCATTGACGAGCAATTGATTTCAATAAATTGCAAAGACAAATCATAATTTGCTTTAATGATAACTCCTTAACTAAGAGTTTTTTTCAAATGGGTGAATCATATCTATGTATGTAAAATATGTATATAAAATAAATGAATATTATTTTTTTATCCACTTCGTATCACGATGGGCTACCTATATTTATATATTATATCGCACCCCGGCAATTAAAGAGAGACAACTCAAAATTTAGAAAAATAGAGGTTTTGTACTTTTTTGGTGGGTTTTTACCATCCGCACGAAATCACTTAAACAGAACTAAAAAGCTCTTAAACCTTTGCGACAGATGTCGTAGAAATTACAACCAAAAAAAATTTAGAAAAAATTAAGAAACAAAAAAGTTAGTGTTTTTAGCCATTTCCCAAAAAAGGTGGTTTTTAGAGTAATTTGACTCTCTTTTGTTCCCGGGGTGCGATATGTGATACCTTGGACTGGTTCTAAAGTGTAAGATCGGCTTGCCTTCATGTAATAAATTATCTATGTACGTACACTGCACTTAATTCACCAATGGAGTGGCCTGTGTACTTTAGGGTACGGATAAGGGAACGGTTTGTATTCTACTTTTTGCGGAAAGCACAGCCAGTGCATGTGGAGTGATATGGTCGAACTTAGAGATTCCGAAAATAAGTCTAGCTGCATCGTTTCAGTACTGATTGCAGGCGAGAGGTAGATTCGAGGATTCCTGATTAGAATCTCCAGGTTCGAATCTCACTCCAGCACAACTGGTTCCCTGCTTTCTGGCACAGTTATTTCCGACCATTTGAAAACAGCCACAAAATTTAAATATTGAGTAAGTATATCATTATACTTTCCCATATTCGCATTCGCACCATATGGTGCTTATGGCGTATCTTGGTCGCTTTTTATCACATAAAGGCAAGATGATCAGTCCTACGCTTCAGTACCAGTCCAAGGTATCAAACATGAAAATATTGAATTGAAAAATTACATGTAAATAAATATATTTCATCTATCACTATAATATTTCATCATCATCACTACGGGGATCATACCTGCGACCTTATGCACGGTAGCCAAATTCGCTACCACTATGATATGAGGCGAGTATATCATAAAAACCCACATGTTTCTTTTTACGAAAAAAAAAAATGCAAAAGAGAAATTAAGAAATGCATATTTTTTCTGCTTTAGATTAAGAATTACCAAATCTATAAAAATAATGTTTGATAAATAGAAGGAGAAAAAGGGCCGTTTTGCTCGGGTCGCAAGCTACTAGCATACCATACGGTCCCAGTGTTTTTGATGAGAATTTTAAGATAGGTTTAAAGGTTTTAATTTTAAGATACCTTTGTATCCGAATCTGGAATACCACTCTTCATTAAAAAAAATATATTTCATAAAAAAATATTTTCACAATATATTGAACTGGCGCTGAAGCGTAAGACTGATCATCTTGGCTTCATGTCATTATAGGGTTGCCATCGGTTATTTCATGATTTACTAGGATCGAAAATACGGGTATTTAGGTTGTTTTGGGAGACATAATAAGAATATTTAATGTGCATTATGGCATAATAAAAAGATCAAGATCACTCTCTTGGTGTACCAAAGCAGTGCCTTATGCGCCCTTAGGTCAGGATAGGAAAAATAATAGTTCTTTATTATAACCTATAAATTTGATTTCTTACCACTTTTTAAAAAAATTATTTAAAAAAATTGATTTTATCTATCTCTTTCTTTTTTATCCGACTATAATGGTGTAATGATTTTTTTGTACCTAAACAAAGTGCACTCATTGCATTTTAAGACAAGAAGATCAGTCATACGCTTCATTGCTGGACGTATGTCTCTTAAGTCCTAAGTACTTTCTTAATATATGCCTACCCTCTATTTTTAGCAAAGGTTTTTATTTATGAGATATCATAAATTTGGTAGGTACTTTGGTACTATAAATACATTCTAGTATAGTAAATTTCATAAGGTACCTGCATGTTTTCGCTGAATACTGCTGGTTCTTCTGTAAAGCTTCAAAGAGAGGGACCGAAAAGGTTTTTAAAAAGAAGATACCAATTATTTGAGTAGAAGATTTGCCAAAAAGTCATCAAATAAATACAATTTTTATTGACTACAATATAAGTGTATTGTTATATAAGAAGTTGATTTTTTTTCGATAAATTTTTTAAAATTCTCTATTAAATATAAATTTATTTAGTCAAATTAATAGTATCCATAAAGAAAAGAAAATCAAAACCACAATTTTAATAAGTATTTGTGCAATTTTCCTTATTCTGCGGTAGGTAGAAGAAAAAAAATTACAAGCTCAGATTCATATACACATTCGACTCCAAATATGATGTAGATTCATCAGTTATCGGGTTGTTACATCATGAGTTCGTTATTTTTTAGATTAATTTTCCATGTGAAATTTAACAGTCATAATCCATGGCATATAATTTTGAAATAAGAAGTTATTAACATTTTTTTTTATTATTAACACGAAGTACTATTGTGCATTTAAAAAAATAATAATTTTCAAACAGTTAGTAATTTAATACATAATCTACTTGAATGGTGTAGGTATTCACGAATTGAATGGGTATCTTCACCAAGTGCAATGATTCCGGATAATTAAGTGCAATGGCTCCTTTGAGGTATATTTATACGAAAAAGGCGTTATTCAGTAGGTAATGATAAAAATTAAAAAAAGATTCATCTTACGCTTCAGTGCCAGTCCAAGGTACCACATTAAAAATATTATCATATTATCATATGTATTTATTTATCGTTTCATTACATTAATATTTTTTGCAGTTTGGAATGTTTATATTTCAGTTTTAGGTCTAACCCCGTGTGAACTGAAATAGTACATGTATATATTATTTGAAAATTGAAATATAAATAATTAAACAATAACAATAGTAAAAAAACTCAATTAAATTAATTTAATGACAGGAAAACAAAAAAAAATAAAAATAAATAATACTCGCTCGACCATAGTTCATTGGTACATTTAGTGACGTACGGAATACTGCCGATTGTTGACTTATTCGTATCGCTACTTTGCTTTTAAAAATGACTCGGGATTCCGAAACACGGCATTTCTCTTTTTCAAGGGATGGTATATACAATAGAAATTGGAATAAGAGGTTTTATTATTGCCAAGCGATTATAGTTTATAGTATTCTGTACATGTGGTCAGGTCTATTGTTTGTGTAAGATTTGAGAAATGAATACGTTTTTTACTATGGGTGAGTAGTGTTATGGGTGCAATATCACACTTATAGCTAAAAAACGTCGTAAATTACCCATCTATTCATCCCTCTCTACCATAAAAAAACAATAGGCCAGACCACGTGTACCACGTTTACCGACATACTATACAACTTAGCAATAATATTACAAACTACTTGTTTCAATTTAAGTTTTGTACTATCCCTATTGTACACTATTTTTGTTTCAATTTCAATAATTGATGGTGTATAATATCCCTTGAAAAAGTTACACGCGTTGTTTCAAAATTTTAGTAATGTTACTATTCCTAGGAATAAAAATTTCATTTATGTAGCTAGGTAATAGGTACTTGACAGAAAATGGTGGCATTCAGAAAGAACTGGGATTACGGCTTGGAGTAGCAAGCGCCGCATTGAACAGTATGAAAGCTGTCTGGATATCGGATGTTTACTCGGCTAAAACAAAATTCCGCCTTTATAACGCCTGCATCACACCTGTTCTCGTCTATGACTGCGAATCATGGCACCTAACCAGGGCCCAAAAATGCCAGACTTCTGAGTTTTGAGAATAGGTGTCTCAGAAGAATATTAGGTGTGCGGTGGTTTGACTTTGCAAGGAACACAGAAGTGAGGCGACGGACACAGCAGCCCGTGGTATCTACTGGCTAGGCCATATACTTCGTATACCCGAGAGCCTTAACCATGCTTGCCTATTTTACAAGGCATCAGGTTCCTAGCGTCCTGGACGTCCACTGTTGATAATTCGCCGGCAGTTTGCGTCAGAGCTGCGGGACGTGGACTTGACTTAGGAGGATGCGCGGGAGCTGGCGGCCGATTGCTTGGCTAGAAGGCAGTTTGTGAAATCCATATGCTTCACATAGGGAGCGGATATGGTATGATGATGATGATGATGATATGGTATATGTACATATATGAATAATTTTTATTTTTTTAACAGAACGAAATCAAAATATTTTGTATCTTATTCATTTAAATAAGAACGTTATTTAATAAAATGCTTTTTATACAAGCATTTTTTTTAAATTTGGGTTCCACTTCAATGTAAAATTATTTTTATTTAAATATTGCGCTTCTTAAAAAAAATCATCTCTTACCCCGAAATTTTTATGAAATACAAAATTTCTAATAAGAATCATAAATTAATACTGAGCAGTTAACTCCGTAAGGACGTAAGTATTTTTTTCGCGCTGAATAACATCTGTAGAATAAATATTTGGCGGACTGTACTCTCCTGGCGTACAAATGGTAGTCGGTGAATTGATTAGTCGATGAAGTGCTCGGCGATCAAATGCTTGTCGGCGAAATGCTGTGTCGAAGAAATAGCCCGTCGGTGAAATGTCTTGTCGGCGAACTGTCGTCGGTGAAATGTGTTTCGGCCAAATGTCCGCGCACAAATTTCCGTAAACCGTAATTTTAGGTGCAATAAAGACTTAAAAGCTCACTCGACAGGCGGTACATTTAATGCGATGTAGGACGCGTCAAATAAATTGTTATTCATGTCCACATTTACTTCAACGCGTGTTTTAATGACATAATCACACACAGATAAAGTGCCCTTCTAAATTAAGTATTTCGTTTTGTAAGGGTTATAATTCATTAATCGCTTACATGATAATTTGTTTAGCAAATACATACTTAATCTGATTTCATCGTATTCACAGTAAGCAACGAATGGTCGTATTATTACTATTAGTACTATTCTTTCATAATGTAATTACGTCCAAGGAATTGTCTTACGTATTCTCAGTATCCACGTGTAATGGTAATTATTGTTATTATTTTGAATACCGTTTGTGGTAATAAATTCTGACAATTAGCTTTTCAGACGACCTTTCTTGTCATGTTATGCGCCGCATGTGAACCGGACGCCCCGACCTCTATAATCTATTAAGGTCGTTTGTGTCTGATCTTTTTCAATCACCAAGAATGGGTATTGTTCGACAGATCCTTTGGAAATTATTTATAAGAAGCTAACTACTTATTCAGAGAAAACAATATGTAAATATATAAACAATATTTGGAGGTGTCTAAATACTTGTAGCTATTCAATTACATTGTAATACATCAAGTGGCCACTTAACCCAATGACTGGTCACAAGTTCTGTAAATGCCTAGATATCCATATTCCCTTCCAAACATCTCGTCTCTGTTGAGATGTCGATTGTAAAATATCTTGTTTAAGTAGGAACAAGTCTCACTTTGTAATAGAATAGAAAAAAACTGTACCTACTACACTTAATTATGTACTTATAAAAGCTTTCTAAATTCAACATCTACCTTCGCCCAAAATAAGATGTCAAAGTACCTACATTTTGTTTGATAGATAATATGAGGGTATTATTGTTTTGTCCCTTCGTCCTCTGAATTGAAATCTTTTGTACTCCAAGGTCAGTTGACTGAGTAAATTTTCGCCAGAGAGCTTTCTCCGTGGGAGTGTTTAAATCTTGGAAAATATTAGAATTCTCTCAGTGTGCCGTAAATAGAAAATATTTTTATACGCAATAGCACTAAATTCTTTCGGGTGCGTATGAAACGTGACAAGTATTAAATTTCACATTTTTATGGATGTTTACGAAAGGTCGTATTTATTTCGACTCATCTAAACATGAAATGTTTTCATTGTCGTTTTATACTATAGGTATAAATACCCTTTTGGTCTGGTACAATGAATTAGTTGATTTGGTCTTGAATTATTATGATGGTTTAAGTTACTGATGTAAATTTCGGAATTAGAGAAAGCTTTCATTTATTTATTTTATGTTGTTTAATAAAAAAAAAAAATTGCAGGTAAGATTTTTGAAGACTGTTTTGCATGATTTTATCCCATTTATTTAATGTATTGTTTGCTTTGAGAAGATACCATTATTATACAATATACATATGATACAAATAAATAGTATTTTTTGTAGGCAATCAATATATTATATAACATAGAATCGCTATAAAAGATAGATCTATGGATTATCTAGTATATTCTTATAGTTTAACGTTTTTATTTTTTTATCTTTGAACGAAAAAAAAAGAAAAATACACTCTTCATAATGATTTATGGACGATCAATTTTAATTTTATAAGATTAAGTTGTTTTCCTAAATCTCATGTTTGCCATCGAAACATCACTTTTAATTAGATTTAAATTTAGTTTGACCCAGTTTTTCGACGCGTCTCCGAAACGAATGTCTTATAAGCGACAAGACAGACCTGTTCATAAATCTTTAGCGAGGGCTCGGATTGTAGATAATGTAGGACACTGTACAGTGTACACGGTGAGAGGTAGTATGCGGAGTAGGTGTGTATAGTGTCTACCGATTCTGCAGTCGTCCTTGGGGGTCTCCTATCCTCTGCCCCTCCATTCTGCTCCAGCATACACCCGGTAATGTATAATAATAGGTGTATTTACTGTGTGGACTACGGCCTGCTTGGTCCGCCAGTGATACTCCGGTACTCGGTCAAGCGTCTGCCGCCGACCGCGGGCCTTCTATTCCACTGTAATTCTTGCATGGCCGACCTTTTTGTTCGTGTTATAAATCATCGCCAATGATTCGCGAAACGCGTGTGTTAATTCTTTCCTAGCCTCCAGTTTGTATCGTGATACTAAATTACCGACACTATTAGGAGTTTAATAGAGGTAATTAATACCTACCTTGATTTATTGTTTTGTTTCGGAATACTCGGTTATGTCAGGTACGCTAGACAGGTTATTTGTATCTGTTTAGATGTATCATTCGGTTAAATGTTCTCCAAGATTAAAAGCTATTCCTCGGACATTATATTATAACTTACGTCATGTACGTTTTCTGTACCTATTGCATGTTTTTTCGTGTTTAAGTATTTCTTAAAACACTTACTCGTAATATTGGCTTTAATATATAGGTATATTTTTTAGAATAAATGTGATTAAAAATCTGCACGTTATTACGTTGATATTATAATAGGTTTTTTGTTAGGTTTATATTAACATATTTATAATTATATTATTATTATTTTGTATTGCCTTTCACATAATAGTTGAGTTGTTTTCGCTAGAGAGCAATGATTAATCCTTAATATTTTTATTAGAAACGCGCTATTCAGATTAATCAGGAGTACCTTATTTATAACCGGTTATGATGTGATCGATTATTTTGTAGCTAGGCGCTGAACATTTTATGTTACTTAAGTACCAACGTTTCATGATCCTCAAAAAGGCAAACAGTTCTATGCTAGTAGAATACAAAAATATGTAGCAATTTTAGTAGAGCATCTTTGAAATATTGTAATGTAAAGCGACGATATTACGTAAATAAAATTGGCGAATGTTGTTATGATTGTTAATTTATTAATCATGCTTTTTTAAAAATAAATGTAAAGATATTTATAACTAATTAGTCGTGGAATTTTATCTTTATTATGATATGAATATTTGAATACATTAGATGACGAAATCGGAAATTGATATATCATGGTAATTAAACATGCGGTTTCTACTCTTCCTTAACCTTACGTTAACGTAATAGTTAGTTTCGAAAGCTTTGACTTAAGTTGGCAACATACCAAACTCGCATGTTTATTTATTATTTTTTATTGAAAAGCGATTTTTTTTTTAAAGTAGTATTTGTAATAGTAAGGCAATATTATACACAAAGATATAAAATATAGGGCCAGTAATCTTTTATTTTATGCCAAATACTTAACATCTGAACATTACAAATATACAATTGAAAATTCAGTAAATCTTTTTAAATATTTTTATTATATTAATAGGAAGGGTCTCAGGATTTTTTTTTTACTGGATAGCTTCTAACTACTTCCTCATTCCTTTTTTTCAAGCTAATGTTGTTCAAAAGATTTTTATTATCTGTAAGCGTGTAATTATGTTTAAAGTTTTTTTTTTCTTTCTCTTTTTGTCTTTATTTTATCTTTTTAATTTATGAGCATTGTTTTGATAACGATTATAATATTTCTTTGTAACTGCCCTGTGGGCGTTAATAAATATATATATCATTACACACTATTTTATACAATATAGAGAAATAATGTGCTCATTTCATGACAAATTATTTGAGTATCAATACATTTATTTTAATAAGAAATATTATCTATGTACGACAAATTGAATATCATTAGTCAATAATATTTTATAAGAATAATGAGTGATGAATACGCCCGCTTATCTTTATTGAATACTGACGAAATTAGAATTATATTAATTCAGCTAGTATTCTAAATATGGCTTCAGACAATGTCGGTTTTTATGGTACATAGTTTACTTGTACATATGTACTATTTGTAAGAAACGCCAACCTGTAAACGTATTTGTATTTTACGGATACCTAATGCGTTTATTCGGGAGAAATCATATCAAGGGTTTTTTTTTTTACTTCATTATAATACTACAATGCCCTGACTCGACACGGACTATCTCACTAGAAACTCACTAGTCAGGGCCAGATCATTGGCATGGGTCTCTACTGATTGAGTCGCCATCCCATTATTGTGATTATTAAATGTGTGAAATGTAATAAAAAAAAAAAAAAATGAACTAAACTGTAAATTACATAGGTGAATTATCTGTATGTAACATTTTCTAATAATATATTTCTGTGTTTTACAGCTGTTTCGCTTTGTTTGGGCATTTTTAATCAGCTTAAAGGTTACCTACTTACTATCTACGAGTTCTACATATAAAATAAGTGCCAACTCAATTCTTAAAATATTTTTAGGGGTTGATTATTATGAAGGTTTTAGTAAGGACTTTGAACTTTGAATTTCTATAACTAGCGCCATGTTATAAATATTACGTAGGTATTCAAACAACTCAATCGTTCAAAACTTTCACGATTGAATTTCATCACATCTGTCAACGCCAGCGTTATGATTTCTTTGTTCACTTTTCTTTCTCCTCTCTCTCTCTCTCTCTCTGTGATTCGTCTCGAGTTCGGTGGAGACGACATTCCTTCCCACAGAGTTGCTGCAAGACTCAAACTGGTAACTGGTAATGCAACATTGTTACTTGTTACTCGTGAACCTCCGTACACTCTGTTACCACTAATTATTATTATTTATGTCCAGAAGTGATAGCGCTGGTGGACCGACAAAAAAGCTCCGAGCGATCGAGGAATTTAATTGCTCGAGAGCCGAATTAACACAAAAAAGATAATGACGCCCTGTTCATGAACTTTGGTTTTTTAAAATGCTATATTTCATTTGGAAAACATTTTAAAATTATTATTAAAATATACAAATGCGACACTAGCACCTGCTCTGATAAGAATTTCACTAAGCAATGATTATGAAAACACCTAGAAATTTCTATTTAAGTTTCATAAAATGTGAATGCCCAAAAATACTACAAAGAAAAACAGTGGTAAACTCGCAGAAAAAATCACAATATAAATGTTTGAATTTTAAAAGGGTTGGTTGGAAGATATTGCTTAAAAGCATAAGTCCGCCCTTGTACTTTTGCTATGCAATTGTACATGAAGTTTTAAATAAAAAAATAAAAAAATTTAAAATTGGATTAAGTATGTAGTCGAATTTGATACGAAAATAAAACTATATGTCCTAACTATGCAACTTTTTTTATTTTTTTTTATTTTTTATTTATAAAAATAACATTACATAGGAAAAAAAAAAAGAATTCTTTTTCTTTTTCAATCTAATGCTCCCTAGGAGTTTTAACAATAAACTCATTTAGGGACAAATAAAATACACATATTCATTTTATTCTAATACGCACTGACATCACTTGATCACAAAACAAACACAATATATACAAAAAACAAACAAACATAAACCTAAAGAACCAATCCAATGAAAACATAAACCTAAAAACCTAAAGAAACAACAATAAAGTGAAACAATAAAGTAACAGTAACAGCAAAACCATATATATTATATCGACACAAGTAGAAAAGGTATCATTCAAAATACTTATTAAAATAATATTTTTTCAAATCAGAGGTCCTGTTTCGATAGTAAGATACAGGGATCTTAAACATGTCAGGTAACAAATTAAATTCGGAAAATGCTATGTATTTTAGGGATCTTGTACCGAATTTGGTTGTATTTTCTGGTTCTAAATATATTTTGTTGCGTGAACGGGTGTTGTGCTGATGAACGTCTCTATTAAAAGTGGTCTCTATGTTTGTGTGCATTGAATAAAAAATTGTATGTAATATTGAATTAGTAATTTCGTATGCAGGAAGCATGTGAAAGGGAAACATGGGAAGCATGAAATTTTATTCATCAATACCTATGCGCCAAGCTCTATCTACTCTTTCGCGAATTTCCTCTCAGAAGTACTTCACAAAGTTGACCGAAGTAAAAAAGCATCGAATTACGAATGTCCCAATCCTACTCTAATTCAGAAAATTTACATTTAGTCGAATTTGCGTGAGTTCCTGTTTAAGGATATTGAAAATCAATTAGTAACAATAGAATTTCCCGGTCCTTGCCTCAGATTCTATTAGAAAGCGCCGCATTATGCGCGTTCAGGTGTGTATTTGAACGCGTGTCAAGTGTACGATTTGTCGAGATATCCTGAATAAAAGATGTTCCACCCTTTCAGGAACTGAATTTCTTTGTACGCCCGTGTAATGTTACAGCGGGGTCGTTTTATTATTCAACGCCTTTACGTCACTTTGTGTGTATACATTATACCTACTATTCTATTACAGCGATGGTTCACTTTGTCGATATTATTATCCGCTAACTTTTACTATGTATACACACTCGTAGAAATTTCGCATGTGTCGCAATGTCTAAGCAATTTAAGTAATATGCATTAAAATTTTATTGTACGTATGTGCGAGTAATTATTTGGTCACAATGTGTACAGTGCTTGTAACGACATTAAGAATAGAATGTGATTTGTTTATATAGTATATATTGTTCCTTTAAAACATAATCACCCCTCTCAAAACGATAATGTTTTAACTTTATTTCATGTTTATTTTCCGTTTTAAAACAATGCAAACAATGCATAATCAACGAGTTATTTCTCTGCTGCAGTGAATTATAGTGTTTTGCTAAATATATTATAGTTGTGTATGACTCGAGCCTTTGTTATGTAACAAGTCGGAATTTTCCATGTTTGCTAGTCGGATGATTAAAATGGGATTAAGGCACATTATATATAATTATGTTGATGGTATTGCGACCCATGCAAATTTGGCCCGGCAAAAAATATCGCAAGTTTGTTGATTGATTACAATACACTATTCAAAATGAAGATATTATAAACATGTTTAATGTCATGTGAAGGTTACTTTTTTATACATTAATCGGCGAAAAAATCTATTTCAATATAAATCGTCAGTTTTTCTCTTAGCTCTATTATGTAATTGTACAAAATAATGATATAATATATTTGTAAACATTCAGTTTTTCTTTTATTGCGTCATTGCCTGAAAATTATGTAAGAGTATGTTTTTTTATCTGCATTTACTCGTGTAAATAGATTTTAATTATTGTTTAAGTGGTATTAATCATTTGGGATTGCACAAGAACCTTTTGAAATAATTGCAAAGTGTCAATCCCAAAATATTGTGTTGTGCACTTAATTGGTGCTATGTTATGTTTGTGTGTTGCTTTGAAATTAATGTCAATTTATTATACCTAAATAGCTCTGTGTGCATACCATTAAAATATAAGTAAATGAAATAAAATAAATAAAGATACGAGCCCTACTCCAACGTTAGCTTCTTATAAATAAATACCTCCACATAATTAAGTCGAAACGTTAAAATAATTGTTTAAAAAGAACAAATTATTGAATTACATAGTTTGTTATTGCAGTAAAGGGTCGGTATTCAAGACGTTTTTCAGTCGTGGCGTATTCCGTCCGAGACACGTTGCTTTTATTTTATTAAAAATATCATCACGATCTCGTTCAATTTTGATTTATTCCAAGTCAATCCACATCTCAAGATGCGGACAGTATTATTCCGGTGTTCGTCTGTACTGTCCGAGGTCTGAGGTACGTACCTATGCCGAGACGGGGGCTGGACATTGGACATTGACAGACTATACAACGTGCCGCTCTTTGGAGTCACGAATCCGGCGTGTCAGTGTCAGGTCTAGTTCAGTGGAACCTTGAGCACTGAGGCCATCCGGCTGCACCAGTGAGTGAGACCGTCCTGCTTAACACGACTGTGAAACCTGCGGTATCCTTGAAAAGAAAATAAACGCACGATGAACCCAGGCACCTTAATAATGCTGGAAGGAAAAACAAATATTGAATTACTGAAGGAAAATTATAAAATCCGTGAGGCATCTCTGCCCACCTGGACGCTGACTTCCTGGACGACCTGCAAAAAGATGGAGGGACAGTTGGGAGTCGATATCCCAAGAAGCAGCGTCGAATGAGAATAATACAGACCCTTAGGTCTATCTTATGAAGAAGAATTTTTCTTTTGAAGTTCAATAAAACATAATATCGATGTTTACGAAGGTTTAAAAATGTTTACACAATAAGCAAACGATATCTATAGATCCTTGCACTTTCTGTCGTACCTCGGGTTCTTGTAGTAATATATATAATATTAATGTACTGTGTACTGTGTTCTTAATGTCTTGTAGTAATATATATAGTATTAATGTAATGTAATGTACATATTAATGTACTATACTGCTCAGATATTAGAACTTTCGTATTTCTGCTACAAATATATTAGGTACCTACAGTTTTTTTTAGATGTTCAGTTTTTTTTTCAAACAATCGCATCATCAAAAAATCCACAAAACGAAAATTATAATTCGATGTTATAACATGAGTGATATCTGTTTTTATATTGCGACTGTTCTTTACCAAAAGTTTCACAAAGTCCCAAAGTAGCTTTGGGATATTGTTTGCATTAAAGGTTTAAAAAACTTTACGTTTAAAAACCGTAATAGAAAAGCAAACAAACTTTTCTGAGGCCATGGAAACTCCCTAACATTATTTTATTACATTTTTCCCGGGACATGCGGCATTTTCACAGGCCTTGTTCATAACTCATGTTTATTAATTTTATTATTTTATTAAATGCAATACTTAAGTAAGTAATTACGTATGAATCGAATCTGAAAACCCCTATAATTATTTTAGTCTCCGTCATCGTTTCATATGCAATAAATTATCAGTATTAATGATATAAAAAGCTGATGTGATTGATTAAACATGTCTTTCCAAATATGGATCTCTGCATTCTTAAAGCGACACGACTTGGCGCCAAATCGAAGCACCCATTGTTATAAAGTTAGTTATTTTTCGTTGATGAGTTGCTCCTACTTCTTAATAAGACAATATAGTCCCTTGTTATTGTTATTTATCACGATGCGTTAATTAATAATGGTTATTAGATACAGTACATAGTATTTCTTGGGTATTGGACATGTACCTACTTCTATATTGTTTATTTACGAGTACCTACACCGCCACCGAGCGCCTTATGAATAATAACTACTCTCGCATGTGTCAGTGAATATAATAAATAAAAGCAGGAAGCTGCATTCAACGAAAATCAACAAAAAAAATATATAAAGAAATAATAATCCTACTACGACTGTCCCTTGTTCGCAACCAATGGTGCATAGGGCACTACATTGATACACATGTGCAGAGAATCTTGATAATTTGTTCCATCAAGGCATGCTCAGTCTTACGCCTCAGCGTCAGTCCTAGGTATCACATATGAAATATATTTGTTAATCCTACTGAATGCTTTTTATTTTCGTTATTATTTTCATTAAACTAAGCAAAAAATTAAAGGTTCTTAGATAAATATACCAATTTTCCCCCCTTGATTTCACTAGTTTTTTTGTAATTATTGGTAGATCCAATAACTACGCCCACAAATTTATTCACAGATTTTTTACAGCGTCAAAGTAAATTATGCCTCCAAATCCACAAAGCTGAAAGCTTTCAACTACACAAACATTTTAGCTCCCAAATTAAGTATTTAAAAATACTATCGAAATATATATATTTATATTTTTAATCTTCTGAAATATTGTGTTTTATAAATAGTGAAAATTGCTTGTGTCTTTTTGGAAGCAAGGCTTTAGAAGGCTTTTAATGTAACAAAAACATTAAAGTTTAAATTATGTATATATAGGTGCAATAATATTTGTTGTATAGGTATTTGTAATTCGGTGTGTTATGCGCCCTTTGTAAAATCAGTAGTTGGTACTCGCTTCCACACCTCTAATGCCCACTTTCGTGGCTCGCCTTGTGTTGAGAATAGTGTCGTTTAGAAGTAAGATACGTGTGAGTGGTTTCATATAATCGAACAAACCCTTGGATAATGGCCCTTATACGACGGTAGCCGATGTCCGCACGACTGATTGCGACTTTGTGGAGCTTTATACGGAAATATTTATTAGCCGATTAATGTAAAATCGAGAGATTTATGTTCAGAGCCTTCTCGGAAAAACACGATGTTTTTTGTTCCCTCCCAATATTACGCTAAAAACTCGGCGTTATTGAATTTTCAATTTATTGGATCAGAAGGTCTTGATATACTTTCAGCGGGAATATTTATGCGAAATCGTGTCGTGGATATTAACTATTTTATTCTGTAATCATTTCAATACCGTCTCCTCGTAAAGGGGAAAAATATACCCACTGCCACTTGTTTTATTATCTCCTTTTATTCGTTAAAGATATCTCTGCCTTCATAATTTTTATATACGTGCCCAAATCATCATTTACAACTGTAATTTGTTTTAAGTTTTATCGCTACTTATTTTACAGCTACTTTCCACGGAGTTCGTGTGGGCGGACATTTCGTATGAACAGGGTTATAAGGCTTAAAACTTACACTTTCGTAATCCGTTATGTTTTAAAATGCACAAAGTAGACTACCTATATCATGAACCGTGTAAATTGTGGATATATATTATCTGTTTTTCTTGTGTTTTCCATTTTTTATGGCTGTCCTTATAACGTTTTTGTAAATCGCCCTTTCTTTTATTAATTTAATCTTTTTTAAACATCCTTTTATTCTTCCTCATCCCCCTTTTCCCATATTTTATTATTATTTAGGCACAGTTTATGTGTATGTACAATATAAAACTTTAACTCTTACTATTCAAAGCCCGTTATTGGTCATGCAAACTAATGTTCCAAATCTTATATTATTATATTTTGTAACGACTGTGTTGGTTTTGTAAATAAATAAATTAAAAAATAATATAGAATCTTTGAAAGTTTAGATCGTTATTGGTTTTTGCAGTGGCAACTATGAAGAAATAAAGTGTGATTCCATATAAGTAGCGCATGTTGAGATGCAATTAGCTAGCATTTATTCCTATAATATGTGTGGTACCAATGTAGGAGTGTTTATTTGGTTTTATCGTAGATATTAATTTTATTACTAAAATGTTTTCATTAATTATTATAATTAAAATATTTTTTCGTGTTATGTATGTTTTAGATAGCGGAAATTGTGCTACCCTTAAATAAAAGCTTTACACTATTTGTATTAGAATATTTTCGATACAGATACCTATGATAAATACAACAACTTCTTAAATCTTTCGTATCATATTATTTGATATTTATTTTTAATATCATATGCCATAAAAAAAATCAATCAGGTGTATTTACACCTATTGTTTACATATTTATATTTGATTCCTTAAATCCTTCGTATCATATTCCTTAAATCCTTCGTATCATATTATTTGATATTTATTTTTAATATCATAAGCTATAAAAAATTCAATCAGGTGGATTTACACCTATTGTTTACATATTTATATTTGATTCCGTCTTGATGTACAGACGACATGCCGGGTGTCTTCCCTCACTGCGTGTGGTCCCGTGTCCCGTGTCCCGTCCCGTCCCGTACAAAGCAAGGCGATTAGTGACGTAATGAAGCGCCCTCACACGAGTGATGGTACATTATCGGATTATCGGCCGCCTGCTCCTGTCCTTCCCTAGGGGTATCAACTATCCCCTCTGTGACTTCCGGGCTATTTGTAAAACAACTGTTTTCTCGGCTGATTTACTGTAAATAATATATTATTTATACACCGATTCCGTATTAACTTCCATCCCCTTTCTCAACGTAGGCGTGTAACATTACAATTCATAAAAAATGCGCAAATAAAAATATATTTTAAAAATCATCTAGATAAAAATAAATATAAAAGTAATAATAATAATAACGTTTTATTCCAAACCTTGAGGTGGTGGCTGCAAGCAAGCCTTTAAGGTTCATATAAAAAAAATACAATTATCATGATTTATAAATTGGAACAAAGAAATGAATATAAGGAAACAAAGAAAGAAATAATAATATGAATAAATCATTAATGTTGCTCGTTTACGGCAGTTTATCGGTTTGATGGTACGGCGAATAATGGTAAATCAAGAGACATGTCTGCCTGGACTTTTCATCACAATCATGAAAGTAGTAATATCGAAAATCCCGTTTTCATGTAAATATTGAAGAAATTATGCTTCTCCTCCTGGAATGTTGCTGTTCATGAAGTTAAGAGTTTTACAGTCTAGTTCAGTAATATTTTATTACGAAATTGCTTATTTCAACAACAAATTTAAATGCTTATCGTAATATGCATCCAACTACTTAGTTGTTTAATCATATCCATCAAAATGGAAATATTCCTGGTATTTGTTAAGCAATCTGCTCGGATTTACCTAATTAATTTCTCGCATTGTTTTGAATTACTCAGAATGATATCATCGTACCCCAAATTAATGTACAATGTAAAACAGACGAATATTTTATAATTATTCACAGAGCAAGGAATGATGAAATTACGTCTTATCTTATTCACTGAAATTCCTTCCAAATCCAACCCCTCATTCCTCGTTACACTGTCTGTCAAACATACGTTTCGTCAAATGTAGACCCTTGTCAAATTATTATATTAAACACTTTATTATCATCCCTTTCATCGCTGGGGGTTGGAATAAGGTCGACATCAAGATATTGTTTGGTTGTCATCTTCAATTTATATAATACGGTAAAATTTCGCGGGATTTACATGTTAATAATGTCTATGTTTTAATAAAAAATGTTTACTTCTAATACCTCCAATTAAGTTTTCTCTACTTCGCACTGTTGTTGCAGTTTATTACGAAAAAAACCGTTTAGGGTTTTTTCAACAGTTTAGCTTATGAAATTTTCCTAATTAATGCTAAAATTAAAACTACCTGCAATGTCTTTCTCGGCCTTCCTCGACTTCTACATCCAGGCACAGTCGCATCATATATTTTTTTAGCCGTTCTTTCATCATCCATTCGCTCTACATGACCGAACCAACGTAAAAGACCTTTCTTAATTTTGTCGATAATGCTTATCTCAGCCTTGCATTCTGCTCTAATTTCAACATAAGTGCACCTATCATACATAGTTTTACTACAAATTCGCCTGAGAGATCGCATTTCAACTGCATTCAATCTACTCTCATCCTTATTTTTCCAACTCCATGCTTCGCTTCCATACATATAAGGGTTGGTACCAGAACTCCATTATGCACTGCCAATTTAGCCTCTTTTGATAAGCACTTATTAGATACTACCGACTTTAAGGCACCATTAATTCTGTTACCGGCACTAACCCTCCAATCTGTATTTAATTTTCCGCCCCACCGCCCAACCCTCCTTCACCGCCGGCGGACGACAAGCAGAGAAAGGGTGAGATTAAGAAAATCACTTTTATTACACTTCAAGGGCGCCTTCTAATTGACAATTTGAATACGGATAATGGTCCCATTAAGATAAAAACGGTATTATAATAAAGCCGATTTCCCAACGCGGTCCAATGAATAAATTATTGTGTTTTATCTTAAAAACCAATACGCGAAAATTATTAATTTGCTATCGAATGTCAATCAATTTATTTTATCTTTGTATTTATTTATCAATTTACAGAGTTTGCATTTAACTTTTTACGTCTGCTGTACAATCACTAAACTAGTGTTATAATAAAAACTTAGCTTTAGTAAAAACTGCCTCAGGCTTATTGTTATCTTCCAAACAACTCTTAATTTAATAGTGAATTTACCAATTTTTGATGTGATGAGAAATCTTAACATTAGATTGCATAATTTTAAAATATAATACACTTCGGAAATGGACTAGACTCTAGTCACTAGTCACTAGAGGATGAAAGGAAATGGATAGGAAAATGATCAATTAAGAGTGTTTTAAAAGGGGTTTTTAAAGGTTTAAGGAGAGGTTGTAATTTTGGTAGGTATCTTACATTCTGTTTTCTTTATTTTTTTGTTTATCTCAAGAATAAAACTTGAAAAATGAAACCTGTAACCGTTAAATAACTGAGCTGACCAGTACCCAGAAATATTTATTATCTCCCATCCATTAGTTAACACAAAGCATACAAGCATATTATGCATCACCTTTTTTTAATAATAATAATAATAATAATCAATTAAACAAATTTATATAGCGGCGTTTTTATCAAATATCATCTCAAGGACGCTTTACAACTTAAGTCTAATAGGATTATATAAAAAAGAAGAAAGATGTAGAATGAATGAAAAATACAGATCCTAAAGCTACAATAAATTTTCTACACTTCCAGGATTGCTACTTGTTGATAACTACGTGTCACTTGGGGGTGAGAGTGAGTGTTGTGCTTAATTCACCTCACAATCAAATTTACCTAAATCAATCAAATTTATTGGCATAAATTACACTTACGGCGAGTATTTTTTATATCTAAGTAGGTAAGTACCTACCCACGTATCGTATATTCCTCGATGTTGCCCGTTTCTTCCATTTTCCCTAAACGCGCCATATTACCCCACTGACCTTTTGTAATGCCCTCTTGACACAATACAATCACAATAAAGAGCTTTCCTCCCCCCTCACCGGCTGGGGTATCGAGCGAGTGTATGGGGAACAGAGAATAAGTCTAGTGTAGTCCTGATGTAAGGGCCCCTCACTGTGAGGGCCCAACAACGATACAGCATACTAATGATAATACAAAGTGTACTTGAGACCTTTCAATTGTTTCTATCGCTGATTTTTCATTTACACTTCACGCGTTTTACATTTTCCAGTAGAGACTAAAATTGCGCACCACACGATTTATCCCAGTTTTTATCGTACCGATGTCAAATAATCGGCAATAACTGTCGACAATCCGTGGGCAGGAACTGGCGGCCGTCGCCTGGCTTGGAGGCAGTTTGTGGAATCCATATACTCCACATAGGAAGCGTACATGGAATGATGATGATATTTTTATTCTACGAAATCATTTTATTCACAAAAAATAATTATATCAGGAGTTTAAGTTTAAGTTTTTAAAAAAATAAAACATTTATTTTTCGTGACGATGACCAAGAATACAAGGTAATTATTTTAATAGGTACACTAGCATTACCCAAGAAAATAAAAGTAGTAGTTTTTTAATCATATTTTATTGTCCTGGTTCTATCTACTCGTAAATATGATCCGTATGATCGTAAATGTTGAATCCGAATAAATACGTAGTCTTTATGAAGTGTTCTACTAATATTTGCTGCCCAAAAAATATTTTTCTTCTGGATGTAATGGATACCTATGATGTGATGTGTTGATCGGTTAGTTGAGAGAAAAGTTTAATAATTTCTTCAATTAACAACAAACTTGCTCCCATTCTATCACGCAATGACTGCGCGTTTCTTTGTATTTTCTTCCTTTTAGTGAATATTCTCATTTCCTCCGCTATATTCAATTACCTTCTCCGACTTTTGACCTATTTACGGACTTACCTCATCAACCCTCACCCCAGATTCTAGTAGCTACAGGCCTTACCGAACAAAACCCCCGCGGAAATAACTCCGGGATTTGCTTCCTGAATCCTTTAAGGAACTCATTGTGATTTTGATTCTGCTAATCATTTTATACAACCCTTCTTTTTATAATCAGTTTTATTATTATTTTCCGTGCTGTTTTATTTTGTAATAAATACGTTTTCATTTCAAGTCATTTCAGACGGATAAATTCAATATTTAAGACCTAGGTTCTGTGTAATTCAATGTGATAATTTAACCAAGTAAAATTGATTTTTCAATTACTTAATACAAGTCTAAACGGATAAAATATTTATTATCATTCAATTTGTCACAAAAGCTCTGAATTCTTCGGGAAAGATAGTCCCTGTCTCTTGGGTATACATTATTATAAGTTTATCAAACGTTCGCTAAACAACGTAAACAGTTTCAAAGGGATATTGCCCCAACTGCTATTAGGATTTCTTTTCTGTTAAAGCAATCAATGGTAGGCGAGCGGGGATAAAAGGCTTACTCTACATACGTACTAGTAGATCCCGTATACGTAGATAGTAGATATGTCCCGACATACGACTACTTTGGGTTTGATTGCTTTCTGTTGAGCTTACTACGTTATTTATCGGCGGAGGGATGATAACCCATTCCCGAATGGTAAACATTGGGGATTACATTATACTCGTCTTGTGTGTCTGAGCTGATTTTCCCGGCTATGGCGGATCCTGATGAGATCTGTCAATATTGGATATCTATACGGGAAATCGTTTTCATCGTGACGTAACGACACCAACGCGACGTTCATGTGGGGCGTTTCGGGGGAAAACATATTTATAAACTCCGAATCCATTTATTGCCAACGATGTAATTTGTATCCCGCTTTGATGTTTTCAGTCTTAACGTTTATTCAGATAAATAACAATATTCGCTCGTGCCTTTAATATCTGTTTTTATCTCATCTCCATGTTTGTAAATATATTATTCCCCTTTGAAAATGAAAAGTATTTACATTCAAAATTACGCGAAACATTGGAAAAGGCACGAATTTTCCTTTCGTTTAAGTCTTATTATTGCTTTGTGTGGGAGGAAGGAAATTTAGAAAATCGTTCTTTTCAATTTACATTGGTTACGAAGCCTTTATAAGCGAATTCCATCCCCTCGCCCACACAGACTCTTTCCCACACTATTCTTCTCATTCTTCTTCTTGTTAGAAAAAACAAATTGTTTTCGTATTATCACTTACATAAAAGAACTGTTATTGTTACAAGAATATTTGTTAATAATACAATATTTTCAAGGATGTTTTCGCTAATTCTAGATTTTTGGGGCTCAAGGTAATTAATTACTTTATTCATTAAAATTAGATTCTGTTTTTATGGAGGGATGAAGATAAACGCATTATTTTAAATTAAGTATTTGAATTGCCAGCAAATAAAGAAATCTGCAATATTTACTTGAAAATACATGATTTTGATAATTGATAGGTCATTTCTTACTGCTAATAAAAAAAATCCAACATTACCTTGTTTCCAAAGTCGTTATTCAATTATTATGTTACGAGAATGGGTGCCGCAAATTAAGCTCACCGCAAATTGTATCGCTTACTCACGCAAGATCTGTCGGATTATGGAGTTTCGCCGCGTTCTCGCGCTGTTTCACACATCGTATGCAAATACCACTTCGGGGATGTGTTATTATTGAATATTCAATGTAAATGCCGGATTGTGAGGGCCCTCTGCCGGGGGTAGAGCGCTGTGTACCGTGTTCGTGTACAGCCTGTTTCACGTCACTCCACGTGTACCTACTATTCACAACACTCGACACTCGCGTACGAGTGCCGACACATTACTCGCTACATTATTACGCCTGATCCAATCGTTTGTAGACCAATTAACAGTAAGTTACTCGTTTCATAAATATATTTAAAATTGAAACTTACATGTATGAATAAAATGCAATATATTAAATATCTTCCTCTCACGATTCAAACCTCCAATTGATGTACAAAAAAATCTACAACGACGATATAAATACAGAAAAATCCTCACTCTCGACGTTTTTTATTATTCTTTTAAGTACCGTTTTGATTACGTACAATACCCAAAACTTTTATCTCATACGATTCCAGAATTTCTGTATTTTATTGTTTGTGAATGCATTCTGTATCATACAAGTTTTTAACGAGACCA
This sequence comes from Micrasema minimum, assembly GCA_022494985.1. NCBI lineage: Eukaryota > Metazoa > Arthropoda > Insecta > Trichoptera > Brachycentridae > Micrasema > Micrasema minimum. The sequence goes on from JAGVSP010000699.1 coordinate 38,599, forward strand.
TGACAGACCGACCGACTCGCAGTAAAGTTTGTGAAATATTTGTTTCCAACTAGCATAGCGGCTCCTAAAAGTTATACCTCAAACCTTTGCATGTATTTTAAAATCTGTTTCAGTCTGTTCAGTTCTACAAATTGCGGTAGCTTTCGCTCTGGCGTTGTTTGTCTATAGTTTTAAGGTAGTTGGGTCCAATTTGGTAGTGCCGTGTTTTGTGAAAAAGTCGGATATACGGTTTAACAGCGTACCGGTCGTGACGTTTGCGAGAACATGTTTATGATTTATTATTGGATATTCGGCCCGTGAGAATGTACACTTTATGTATGTACGGATTATGGGGCCAAGTAAGGAGGAAAACATAAATAAAACACTCCACAGTGTCTTGTCTGTAGAGGCTCATCCCGGGTATCGGAATATCATGATCCGGTATGGTAGAATAATCGGTAAGTGTCAAGGTCAGATCAGAAATGGTAAACAGTGCGATAAACGAACTTCGTTGTTGAAGGTTACCATGGTACGGATACAGCTAGAAAACATCCATTAGATGTTTGAACCAAAGTATTCTTCACAGTTAATTTTGCTGCACTTTCTCCTTGTAAAAAAATGCGTTCGAAGTATGCGTGTTTTGAATGTTATACTCCTTGGATTTTTTTTCAGCTTGAAGAGTAGGCGAAGTATCGTTTAAAATGATTTGGCGCTTGTAATTTATAATGTCCTTGAATCATGAAACCAATAGAATCGAAGTGATTTACCATAATATATTTTAATCATGTTTGTTATGCTCTATTACGTGTTTTATGAATCCATGATCTGGTCTGGATTTGATTTTAAATTTCCAGTTGGCCTTGGGAGGTCTCCGGTTCGCTGCGCTAACGCGGAAATGTTTTAAATTTGTTTTTTTGTTGTTTTTATCGTTTGAAGGACATCATAATTTGGACTCGTAACCCCTATAGTGATAAATGCTATACCGTCACGTGATGTCGAGACTCGTGAACTTGATGCCCACCATGAACAAACAATCCTCGATGTTTCACGGTCTCGTTGCTTGTAATCTCAAAAATAGAGCCTTCGAAAGTGTTAATGACACTCGGTTTTGCGATTTTACCAAAAGTAATTGACCGGTGATAAATCACGTTTTTTATGGCGTCTGTGGATTATAAGCGTTCATTATTTAATCTTAAAAAACCAAGAGTGGTATAGAAAATAATCTTGCTGTTGCTATCTGCGCCCCACAACAAGAAGAGTCAAGCTGAGAAGGTAAACAGTACGTTGTATTAAGCTTACTATTTCAACTTCCTTTCAAAACATTTTGTATATTTCACTGATAGGGATTACGTAATTCGATACAATACTAATTTAAATTTAATTACGTAATTCAAAACACGTTTTGTACTGTCGATCATTAATGTCGATAATAATGGCTGATTGTAAATTATAGCCTTGATTTTATCAGGAGATTTGTCCTACCGTTAACATCCCTAATGTAATTGTATGAAAGCATTGAATGCAATTTGGTCGTATTACCTATTGAAAATTGAAACATTACTGTTATTTTATCGTACAATAATGTAAACTAAATTCGTGCCGTTACAATAGTATGATTTTCAGCGAACAATACGCCTGTCACCTGATCCAACTCATTATTATTTGTATCAAGAAATGAAGGGTCTCTCTTTCTCGGCTGTCAGTATGATAATTTGACAGTTCTGACATCATTGGTTCTACGCCGCGAGCATTTCTCTTTCCGTCCCTTGTATATTTATGACGCTACTTAAATGATGAATGATTGAATGACGATTGTTGGATTAGCCTCTTTCCTGAAATAAAAATGGAAGAACGTAGTAAACTTCTCCAAAAAGTGAATTTACACGATATCAGATTCATTAGGCGGTCCCGCTGTGTAGCGTCTATAAAAGACGGTGAGCTACTGAGCTTACAGTATCGATTTCCGGTGAAATGGCAAAAAATCAAACGTGATTTTTCTTTCTTTCTTGTTGTTAATTATCTGTTATTGGGCTTACAGGTATTTTAAGGTGGTAAATATGTGAATTTTGGTAATATTTGGGTAATAAAAGTATGTTCTTATCATTGTTTTATTTTGTACTATGCATAAAGTACTTGTTATATCTTTCCGTGTGTATTGTTACTATTTTCTCTTTCCAAATTTGCCGACAAATGTCTAATACAAGAGTCAGTCAGTCGGCAATTTACCGAGTTAACGAAAACCAAAGTCACAGAATAAGTAAACTCGGGACTCCTTAACTCGGTTTTCCAGTGACGTGGCTCGGGTAAGCGCTCCGGGGCAGGGGCGGGGGCGTGGGACTCCCGACCTGAACTCTAAATGACTAAGACGTAATGAAAACTTTCGGTTTGTTTAAACGGCCGAATCCGACCCCTCGGGGATTATTCTCTCCTATTAGGAGGAGAATAATTTATTTACGTCGATTTTTAGCCCCACAATAGCGTGCCCAGTGTAAGGCGGCTTTGGTCGATTAAGCGAAGCTTTTGTGCGGTTTGTTTTCTCAAACACTTGGCACAAAAGCTCGACGCAACGAGGTGCTTGAACAGAGCGAATTTCCAGCTAATATTTAGGTGGTCATTAGATACAAATACTTATATAATCATACTAGATTCACGCTGCAGATGTTAATTTTAGTACTTTTAAATCATTTTAACGTTATTTATAATAATATTTAACTCATAAAGAGAAAGTAGAAAAAAATCGCAATCACTATACGCAATATGTGCATTCATCATATCATCTGGAAAAATAATAGTTCCAATATTTAAATCCAGATCTGATGCCGGTCAGCTGCTTTGTCCGCTAAGCTTAATATTTTTAAATTTTAAATTTACAATTTTTTTAGATCTATGAAATACCTCATATCATTCCTTTACTATTATCAATACCTTTACTAACAAATGAAGGAAAAAATGACTACTAAAGTCTAAAGTCCATCGGAATGATCTTATTATTTATTATTTGAAATATTCTACCCCCACGCCTCTCACCTGTGTTGGAAAGTTTATCCGCCGAACTGTTATTGTAACGGCCCGGCCACAGTATTCCAGGCGGGGCGAGTTGTCTAGTTAAGCTCTATATGAACAATGCAGCGAGATCGTGAGAAGGCAATTCATCCTAATGTATCGCCATCATTTTATTGGAGTGTGTTTGTAAAATGACCATAAATAACTCTACGTAATGGCTCGCATTTACATTATGCGGCCGGCCGTTACACGGATCGCGCCTTATGAAGTCGTGACTGCAAAATGCAACCATGTGCTTTCCTCTACCCCTTAAAAGAGCACTTGTTTCCATAAACCGCCTACCAATAATAACTGGCTGCGAAACATTGCCGATTTATCGTATAGAAATTGGATTTATTAATGGCTTTTAGCGCATTTCAGTATTCAGTATAGTAAAACTTAATTAGGTTAATTTAGAGAGGAATGGCTTTTTTTTTTGTATTCATCTAAAGTTGCTTACTTTTTTTAGTATAGGAATTGTATCTATGTATTTCCTTGATATTTTTATTTTGTTTATCTGTTATCTTGGTATCTGTTTATCTTGTATATACCTGTTATTGTAAATCTTGTAATATGGCCGGATGTGGATTGCACTCCCCTCCATACCGAATTGGAATAAACTGCTTATTTAAAATTTTATTCAAGCATCGAACGGTAGAATAAGTGTACACGTTTATGTAAATATAATATTTATATTATAAATTTTAAAAAGAGACAAAGTTCTTAGGTATGATTTATTGAATTATTAAAATACTCGTACAATCGTGCTATTAAAGTTAGCTCATTTTCAGATTGCAATAGGGGAACTTTATGCGTCAATTTTTTAATGAGACTTTTGGGGTGCGATAAAATCCTAATCCAATCTCACCCGTATAAACCGTCTTATCGTAAATCTCAGAGATTGTTTTTTTTCCTTAAAATACCCTCACATAACCCTCGCACCCCTTGTTTAAAAAGCAATGTGTGGCGCAGGAAAAAACATCGGTGTAGGCGAAAGCAAGGAGATGTGAGATTCTCTTGGGGTGTAATATTTTGTAACTTTGTGGCGGGAAAAACAATCGGCACATTTCCCTGGCCGGTATTTGTTTGGTTAGGGGTCCTGCACTACGTGTGTTGTTGTTTGACCTCTCACCCGTGAAGTGTGATTCCCCCTCAGCCGGCCGCGTGCACAATACGCGCGCTAACCCGCTAAATATGCCGGTCTAACCTGCACAATACGCCCCGATAAACAGACTTGTCCGACATCGATAAAGAATTCTGCCACTTACCTTGTACTTTTGCACCCCAAACTGATATACGCCCGTTTACGGAGAGGCCTCATAACTTGCTGGTAAAGCGCATGGTATAACATTATATTATCCACATGAAGAAAAGTTACATGAATGAAAAGAATTAATAAATAATTATGGAAAACTATAAAGTGAGTGCTACAAACATTGAGTTAATAGAATCAATAAAGTTTATTCTCCAAGCATGAATTTCACGTAAAAGCTAAACAGAATTTTTTTTAAAGAAAAGGGCACTGCTTTTTAGTAAATGTTTTAATACGTCTAATTTATTATATTTTATTCAACGAAAACTATTAAACTACGTATTCAAATAAAAATCTTTGTTTTTGACTACTTTTTATAAATAAATCTCCCAAGACAATGCGTCTCTTTTTCAAGGGGTAGTATACATTTCAGCATACAGTAGTGGCATTAATTGTGGAATCTTTTAGTAAAATTAGAATTCCTTGTGTAATTTAGTAAAAAATCTGTTCCTTTGCACTAAATGATTAATTTTATATTTTTATTTTAATTTATTTTATTTTTAACGTATTTTAGAAATGTATTTATTGTTAAATTTTTCATTAAAAAAGACCTGAGTGTCGCCGAGGCCATACGTTTCTAAGTTTGCACTTATGTGCACAAGCAATACAAATAGCCACATCTTCTAAATTAACCAATAACAGGGGGCATGGGATTTTTGCACCCACCAATCAGGAGGAGGGTTTTCAGTTACAAATAATTTCATAATTATTTTAGTCAGCTATTGTTTTTGAAGTAGAAAAGACCTGCGCGCCACATGAATTGAAGTGCAGTTTAGTATAAAATAATGTTTCTTGCAATCACAACCATGCTAATTTTTCAAGGGTAATAGTACGAATTCAAAATACCAAAGCAGTCATATTTGGCTTTGATTGCAATTAGATAAAAAAATTACACCAAAAGTTTCCACAATTAATGCCATTGTCAAGTAAACCTTGAAAATGAGAAACGCGTTGCATTGTCTTGGAAGTGTTTTATTTAAACTCATTGCTTTTTATTTCTTTCATTTTTCACTCTTATGGAATCGCTATTTAAAATAAAATATTTAAAAAACAATTATATGATGTATAGAATGTTCCGTTTTAAGTTATCTAATATCGACCACGTTTGTTTAATTTTTTTAAATGGTTTTTCTATAATTTTTGAACGAAAATGTACAATCTTCCCCATAGAAATTTGTATCTGCAAATCCCTCTCAATCGTATTGAATTGTGTTTAATAAAAACCTGTCAGTCAGTCCCTCCTCGATAATAAGTTTCAGCTATGTCGAAGGATTCGTACCCTATTATCGGAAAATTACCCCGTAAAGGTATCTCGTTAGCGGCTACGGGCGGTGGCTGGTGCGGGGTGGCGTGGGGGCGGGGGTGGACAGGGGTGTCGATCCGCCGGCTCATCAAACACGCTGATTAATGACGTGGATTAATATTGTTTGCTCCGGCCATTGTACGATGAGAATATTACATTGTGAGTAACGTAATGATGATTATATTCGACGGCTGAGTGTAATTTATCACCATATCTGCCGTTTGTTTTTTTGTCATCGTTCAAAGCCATATTTTGCAAAAGGTTCCCCCCAAAAAAAATATTTTTTAAAAGTTATCAACGCTCCTTTAAAAAATCAGGAAACATGTGTATTTTTTTAATAAGTTAAAAATATTCATTATAAATTTAACAGGTAATTGAACGAAAGTCTTACTTAGTTTTACATGTAAATTGTTAACAAAATATTTTCTTATTTTCGAAATGTTTTTTTTACTAAATTATTGTAGTATTATTGATTTTTACCTATATTTCAATAGAAGGCACGTAATAACATCGATTTTAGTTTGAATATAATATATTTCTACAAAGTACTTTGAATCTGATTGTATGCCCGTCTTCCCACGTGTCCCGTTCCCAAACTTATTTTCACGCGTCCTTTTAGAGAGTTAAAGTTTTCCGAGTCGTATTCCGGTTGGGAAATTGGTAAAGGAAATAGCCCCTTGTCGTGAGAGTCTATAAGTCACCTTTTTCCAGTCACAATCCCCAAAGATCTCCAGCGGGAACATCCCACACTTTCCACCTCGGACGAGAGAGAAGGAGAGGGATGCATCCACTACATCTCGGTTTACTTTTCTCTCATTACTTTTATGACAAGGAGAAAATATCACAATTTATCAAGAGTGGCATATCAAAGTGGAAAGAAAGAGTAACAAAGGCCAGCGTCGAGTTTATTCGTCGGTAAATGTAATTTTAGGCGAGTCGGAGGTTCGTTCCTTTTTATTTTCCTCCCATCTTTTCCCTCAACTTATTTTTGCGGACGAACTAGAGCGCGTTATCAACACGAAGCGGCGAAGGAAAACCGAGATCTTTATAGAAAATTCGAGATTCTGGGGAATAAATCACACAGAATAATGTAATCTTGGCTACCTGTTGGCCGCATTGTATCCTCCACTCGGTCGAACGGGTAATAGAATGAAGATGAATCTACTGCGCGAAGTTAGTTCGGGCGCTCACTGCTAGAATGATAATATTGTTCAATTGGTTCGGACGAGGGGTGCGAGGAAGGGAGGGGAAGGGAGATATTTAGATGGAGAGATACGCTCGCGAAAAAGCGAATCTGCGAGAAGACGGCGGGGGTGGAGTGGGGTGGGGCGGAGGTGCCTCCTCCCCGGGGTGAGATTATTGATCTCACTTGTGTGCCTTACAGTATGTGTTGAGTGTGGCCCGGACCAGGAGGGGAGTGCCCACCCACCCCCACCCCCACCCCCGTAAACAATGTTTCCATGACATTTCGCGCTCGTTATTCTTAGATGTTGGCCTATATCGTGTCTACCTATTATTCTGATTTAACGATGTGCCCATTAAACCGTTTATACCATCACGCGACCTATTCTATGTTGTTTCGTTTTATTTATTTTTATGTACCTAATTCGAATATTTGTTTTGGGTTTTTTCCTTTGTTGTTTATTCATCATTCACAAAAAGTTTTACCCCAGCTCCTGTATCGAAACTGTAATTCGATCGCGCTTGGAAAAACAAACGCTTTTCGTAACGGCGTCGCGGCGCCCTCTTTGTTTTAAGCAATAAGACAGATTCCGTCACAGGGAACACCAGCCGAGTGTAATAACGCCCCTCGTCTTTATCCATTATCCGGTATTATCATCGTTGTGTACCTGCCCCCACCCCCGCCCCCGCCACCTCACTAGTCTGCCCCCAGCCCCTAATGGATCCGCAGATGTGGCCGTCGATATTCATACGTCTGTCCGCGTGTTCATTGTACACTTGTCTGGTGTCTTTGTGCCTTTGTCTCTTGTACTCTCTATCACCCCCCAACTCTTCCCCCCTCCAACTGCTCGTAACTATCCCATCTCCCGAACGTCACCACCCTGCGACAGTATGATAACTAAAATACATTCGTAATCCAACAAGATTCTACGAGACAATGTTAATTCGAATTAAACGTTTAAAAAACGTTGATTTATTCTAGAATTAACGCTTTTGGCGCAAACGTTATTCATAATTCATTTCAGTTGATGGCATTAATTTTCCGCATGATGTATGTTTATGTAAAATCCTTTTACGTGGAGTAGTCCCGTCCCCCTACCCCCGCCTCGGGTTCCCCACCCCTCCCGCCGTCCGTGCAACCCTCCCAGTTCGAAGGCGGGCCGCTCTTTGTTCTCACGATTTGGGTCAATCAATTTGTGAAATGTTACCTACCTAATAGGCTGTATTCGACTCCGGGCGGAATGTTAGCGACTGGCGACACGTGCCCCGGGTAATCCGATACTCGGAAAACCGCTTCTTTATACATAAATCCCGCGCCGATCTTTTCCCAGGAATCAGCCCCCTCCGGCGCATTTTCCGGATTGGCTTCAATTTAAGCCGGTAAAATCGTATTAGTGTCACGCGTAAACTTGTGTACAAAAGGTTCGGAGAAAATAACGCGTTTTTGTATTTCTTTTAGGATTTATGACGCACATATCGCCTTCTAGTATATTGAATATTGCTTTATTGAATAAAAAGTACCGTTTCAAAATAATGTTCCTTGTTAATAAAGGTTTATTTTTATTTTCGTACATATTTACAAAGAATACACAGTTTTTTAAATACACATGTAAGTGCTTAGGATACGTGAATAATGCGCACTTTAAACGGGACAGAAATCTTTACAGTTTCTTGTGCAGTTTGCAATCCGTCCCGTATAAATCGAAAACTGTATGGAATATTGAATGATCGGCGCGACTTTAGCTGACCTGACAGTTTTTTTGTGTAAACGTTTAAGTAGATATAGATATATTGAATGCTTTTAAAAACGTAAAAAACAAGAAGCTTATTTATATTATTAGCTATATAAACAATTTCCTGTGTGCGAACATAATAAGCTAATAACTTTCTATGTGTCTTTTGACAGACTGTACAGTTTTCTGAACAAGAAACTGCACAGTTTTCGGTCCCGTATAAATTGCGCATAAGATTATTTCTGTAAATTATGTTGTAATAGTCCATTGCATCCAATATGTTTTTTTGGAAAAAAAAGTTGATATTATTGTCTGTTTTATTATTATAAAATCTCAACTAAAATATGCCCCCATACAATGTTATATGACAGAAGATTGTAGCTTGTATATAATCTGATGTGTCGGTTCACCTGAAACTATTTTAGTTTTTTAAAATAATACTATCGTAGTAGTTGTATTTTTGCCATAACTAACGTAAACAATACTACTGGTAAACAGCATTTGAATAGTAAAACGTACGTATCCTCTCGGTAGAGTGGCTACACTTGGTAATTTCGGTTTTGCGGTTACGACTGTCGACTATGTAGTGTGTTGGAGGTTGTAGTAAACTGGCAACTTTATAACTCCGCTCTCGGCCGGGGGCAGTAAACACAGCGCCAGCCTAGCTGTTCGTACCCCAGTGTAAACAAAGTATTCTTGCAATTCGAAACCGTACAACTGACGCAACTTAAATATCTATAAATTTCAGAATTAATGTTGCTTAAAAAAATGTGTTTTGCACTGCCTCAAAAAAATATTTAATTGTGATCCTCAATCCTATTAACACCTCCTTGGCGCTGGCGATGCTAAAACATCCATTTACGTTGCATACAATTTAACCATGGTTAGTTTAATTTTGAATATGAAGTATCATCAAAGAAATACATTATTTTTCTGTATGTTATTTTATTAAAAGCTGCAGGTTTTCGCCAGAGTGAATCTGGTGTACATCACCGTTCCTGTAGTTAAATAACGCGTAACTTGATGTTTAAATTTTAAAAATAGGACGTTATACTGCATAACAATGTTTCAAACTTAAAAAGAATCATGTTACGTAAAAACGTATATATTGTAAGTACCTATTTACAGTTTTGTATGCGAGATTAATCAAAATAAAAAATCTACCTCAAGTAATTTATCGAAAATCCAATTTCGTTATAATGTTCGCAAATAATACATTTTGGTAAGATATCCGGATTTGGTGTATCCTGAAGGAACGTATAGCAGAAGACGTCAGACAGGCTTTATGGACTCCGTTCTCCAGTCTCCAGTGTGGTGAGAGACCCTGCACCCGTGGCTGTACGACGCGACAGTCAGATACAAATGGTCCCGTATATTGCTACGGGTACTGAATTATTTGAGGTACGTGGTTTATCTAGCTAATTTTATTATTTGCCGAGGACTCTCTTATTTTCATAAATGAATATACCTTGTATATTTTTTCACTTACTTTGTTTTGTATAAACATTATTAGTGGGTATATTTGTATGATGTTATTGTATTTTACTTCAACGTATTATTTCAACTAGGAATTTCGTTTGTTTTTCAAATATCTAGATTTTTTCAATAAACTACTGAATAACCTACCATTTTTCATTCATAATTATTGCATTCTGTTTATTTTATTACCTCTACTACTTTTAATTATCCGCATCCAATGGAGCATAGGGTACTGCATTGGTACACCATCGCTTTGGAAAGTAACCTCCGGCAGTGATAGTTGAACATCACAGCATCCGGACTTCTAGCCGACTATCGACGCCCGGGAAGAGGGAGGTAAGTTTTCCTGGTATAAACCCCCAGGATACACCGTGGCAGTTTAGTTGCGTTAGTTTACCCGTTTACCGGTGTACCCAACGCAGACATACCCTCGGGGACGGGAGTGTACTGCACGGCTGTGTTCTGTGTTCTGTTGCTCTCCTACACGTGGATTAGTTACCTGAAGGCGAGCTAGACGAACTGCTATGCAACGAATTTCATTAAGTTAAATATTAAGTTAAGGCACCGTCACAATAGATTTACACAGATCGCAGTGACGTCAGGACCCGGCCATAGAATAAAACCTTGCGCTTGGTATATCAATGCAGTGCTTTATGGTAGTGCGGTAGGAAGAAGTTGTAGGTGTTAAGGGTTTAATATAGGTAAATCATCGACTTTTTTCCAGCTGCTAATTTATCTGATTACAAGTTTTGTTTTTAAGAAATATCACTATTTAAAAAAATGTTATATAACATCCATGAGCGTTGCGTCAAAGCGTGTCTTAAATTGTGTTTTTTGGATTTTTTATCTACAGTTATATTATATTTATAATCTAGTGCAAGAGTAATTTAAACGTCATGAAAAGGCGTGGATTTGCTTGAGGGAAATTATTAAGTTAAGACTGTTTTTCTTCGCTAAAATATCCTGTAAACCCTAAGCTCTTTCCAATACATTAATCTTAAAGCAAGACTTGGTGGTATGAGATTTCTCACAATAGTCTCTTTAAAGCCATTTAGCACAAAAGTCTTTTTGTTGTGTACTACCATTTTGTATCTTTAATCGTTACCACTTTCCCCCTATTTCTATCATTTAATATGCTTGCTTTGCATCAGGTTAACTCGGCGTAATCTTGGTTGTAAATGCAAGTCAATTACTCTTTAAAGTAAGACTAAAAACCCAATTTTCCAACTGGTTCTAAAAACTAGCATAAATAAAGCAGTGAATTTTAAACGAAAATCTTCATTTATAGTGTTTCCAATAATCAATTCTGTTAAATTAAGAAAATGACGAAGAAGACGTGGTTAGGTACTTACTATATCAAAGGAATATGAAAGTTTATCAAGTACTCTACAAAAGTCATATTTAAAAATCTGTTTTCAGTTTTCGGTAAAAATTTGTGCATTCATTTTGATTTTGTAAGGTTTTAAAAAAAAAACTGATATTTTTTACCTAAACGGCATGACAGAACCTTTGATGCTAACTTACATAATGCATCTTGGTGTAATAATGTGTAACGAGCCCCCTTTACGTAAAACAATGATGTGTCAATGTGTGTGCAAGAAGAGTCTATAATGTAATTTTTATTTCAACTGAAAACTTTATGAAAGCGCTGGACTTGTCGACGTCGTGTTTTCATCACGCTATCAGCCAACCTCACCCTTCGCACTTCCCCCTTCCCCTTTACCTACTACCCCCAGAACCAACCCTTAGTCCATATTTCCGCAGTTCTCTATAGCGAGTATGTCAAAGGAAAGTAAGTGTATTACGTTATTCATCTATACAATCATAAATTTTTCCCGATGCACAGGACATTAATCATTATGGCGGCGCTCACAGCATCCGTTATGCCTTTTCTTTTGTCCAATTTCTCGTAGCTCGCAGCGAAAACGTTGGAACAGGGATGGACTTATTAAATAGTAAGAAAGGTGTTAATTTTTCAAACCCCTCATTAAAAACCATATACATAGGTATTTCAAAAATCCTGACAATGTGCTCCTTCCTTCCACCATTCACGAGTGCTCTATTATTTATCCGTATTTTTTTTATTCTAACCAATGAAATTTTAAATTACTTATATTGTTCCAATTTATCTGAACTTCTTCCGAAGCCTAAAATACCCTGGTTCTTTTTCTTCGATTTGGGTTTGATACTTTCTTTATTTCCAACTTGTGCACTTGTCTATTCATTGTCCACCACGTGTTCTTAAAAAAAAATTGGTATCCTGGTTTTATCCATGTTACAATTTTTTTAATCAATCTTTCATTAGGTGCATTGGTGCATACACTGCATACATATTTAGTTTTCAACATATTAAATATTATAATAGGCGCTCTTCTTTTAGATGTAAATACTATGTGTATAATATATCTGATTGTATTGTAATGAATTAGACATTAGACGGTGCTGTACGCCAAGTTTTAAGAGTACCTACAGTTTATTTGGTAAAAAACAGAAAAATAAAACAAAGTAGTAATGGCACTATTTTTTTATGTTTTTATTTTACATAAATATATTCGTTTGCTATTAGATAACATAATTATTTCGCCATGACATGAAAACTCTGGATATAACATGCAAACGTAATAATATTTGCGTCAAAATAGACAATATTGCCTTCCCCGCCGTGTTAGCATTATGAATAAATAGTCAGGGAACATTACCTCATGCGGATCTGCCCTCGGGGCTGAATGTCTCGTTTTATTTCGACATTAAAAGACAGAGTTCCATGTATGACAAAAGGAATATGCAATGCAGGATCTGCGCTTTGAGAGATATCCACTTTTCTCCATGCCTCCTGAATATCCAATACGAACTCGTATTGACGTAATTCTGATTTCTCTACAAAAGATTCGAAGGAAATATGAAAATGTCTACGTTAAATTATGTCGTGTAATCCTAGGTGAAAAAAACTCAACGAATATCTCTTAAATTACTTTAAAAGTATCACATAGATCATAGATTCGACAGTCAATTTCAATTTAATTTCAATAATCTCATTTTGCGTCCAAATATTTAATTAACGACTTCGTTTCAAGAGGGTAGCAAATTGATATTATGGTTGTATTTTATAATCCTCCGTTAGTACCGGGAAGTCTTTGTGGTAATTTAATTAAATAACGCAAATGCGAATCTTTCCACAGCATTATGAAGCAATAAAATGTGTTTGTTCTCGCGAGTGGCGTTATGAGCCCATTTGGAAATGGCGCTTCCGGCAACACGGGCCGAACGGTACGATTATGCCATTTTATTTTTATGAATGCCCGCCCGCCTTTGTCGGTATGTCTGCACACGTATTGCTGTGTAAAGTGAATACGTTTACATCCCTGTATTACGCGAGCTTGTAGAGCGACACTGAAAGGGCATCACGACATGCATTAAAGTGTATCTACGCTTAATGGTGTTCAATTTGCAAATACTATACTCCCGCGACTATTCACGTATTACACCGCCACCGGTTTCCGGAGAACAGAGTGGAAATAATTCATGTTGACAGCGAGAATGCTATAATTTCAATTAGAAATGTTCAACGTACCGATGACTCGGCGTATTATATTTGAATCAAATAAATTAAACTCATGCGCGAGTCAGCTGTATTTAGGAGTATCGATCTAAATATGATTGGATTATTGCCAGTCTGGCTTGTATCGCAGTTACGAAGAATATTTCTCGTTTTGTCTAGGTTGTCTGGACTCTGGACCTAGGTTTAGATGACATGGCACCAGTCTCAGCTACGTTCCCTTTTGATTTGGCTTTCATGGCATCGTAAAGCTGCCATTAGCGTCGGTTAAGCGGTTATTAAATGCCTGCTTTTGCGGTCGACTATTAAATCAGTTTCGATATTTTAATGTTCTAACTGCGTTCTTCCGCAAAGTTGTGCATAAAAATTTGACCCCCGTTATGAAATGAATACATTTCCAAGAAATAACTAATTTGTAATATGTATTGTGCACTCGTAAAAGTTGGAAGTGAATTTGAGTTCACAATTACATCCACCGTGAGTTTATTGTTTTTTTATATCTTCTCCTAAATAACAAATCTTAATTATGTCTTGATCTGTAGTCATCATCGCGCATAACCGAAAAACATACTGCACGTGAATTTTACATGCCTTTTTTACGGTTAAATACCTTAAAATCGTCTGTATCACTCAAACAGTTATAGTTATAAATGCTTGATTTTAAAAAGTTCAGATGATTTTATGTAAATTCGCTGAAAATCATACATTACATAAACTTTAATTTAACTGTATAAATTTTTTCTTAATATAACCACATAAAAAAGTAGTTAGGTCTGTAATACAATTTTATTGTTATAGTATCAAGGACATTTAAGTTTCAAAATTTGATATTGGCTCTGTACTGAGTTTTTACTCGATGATAAAAAAATTACGGATAAAAATTGTCATTATCAGTATGCAGGAAATTTTTGATAACCCATAACATTATATTTTAGATTTATTTTTTTTGTATTATGGTTGACTGGAAGAAATAGCTAGAAGCTATAAGTCCGCCATTGAATGTAAAATGTTTATTTCCTTACCTTCAATAAAGATTTTTTTATTATTATTATTATTATCCTAAATAATTCTCTTAATTAACTCTTGATCAGTCATCATCGCGCATAACTTAAGAACATACTGCACGTGAATTTTATAGCCTTTTTACGGTTAAATACCTTTGTTTTCGTCTGTATCTCTCAAACAGTTAATAGCATATAAATGCTTGATTTTAAAAAGTTCTTGATTTTATGTAATATTCGCTGACAAATCATTGATTACTAAACTTTAATTTAACTGTATAATATTTTCTTAATATAGCCACAGAAAAAGTAGTTGGTAAGTACAATTTTTTGTGTTTAGTATCAACGACATTTATTTTCAATTTGATATTGGCTCCGTACTGAGGACGACTCGATACGCAAAGCTACGGACACCGAATAAATTATCTTTTAGGGGCTAATTTGTTGAAAAGAGTTCCCTATCCATAGGCCATTCGATGTCTACGCGCCTAGAGCGCCATTTGCTTTCACCAACCCTTCAACATTACGTGAACATATCGCTCCACATTCTGAGCATTTAATTAAGCGAAGCGCCGCGCGCCGCCAGTTCCTGTGATGTCACTGCTTTTATTCCTACATGACCTGCCACCACACATGTTAATAATACACCGGGTTATGCAATAAATTCCCTGTTTAATTACGCTTCCTCACCCTGCAATATACTGTCTACCTTTATATTATGTGATAAAGCCGTGTTACGGTGCTGTGAATTTGACTTGTTCAGCAATTTTTGGATCAATATTGTTTATATTGACGTAGGTTCAAAGTAAATTATTCAAAATAATCTACACGTTAAAAGGACATAACTTTCATGCTCAGATATAATATGTAGGTAGGTACTAAATGTTTTAAAGTTTAGTAAATTATTGTCTTTTTTTTCATATCATTGAAGGACATTTTTCTCTATTTTCCTTTTTCAATGGTTAAAGTTTGTATTATTACCCTCGTAAAGTCTAATATAATATAATAAATTTAAATTCTAAGAAATTTATTCAGTCGTGAATCGTGAAGTTGCCCAATTCATCTGTAGTTTAATTTCAGTCAGTTGTCAGTTGCAAAAACGTTCTAAAATATCCATTTAAACGACCTATTTGCATATCGGAGTTTCAACACTGCACCCGACCTGAACGAACTTCCTTTCGGCAATACATTTCATACGTCCAAATGCTGAATGGGTGACAGTAAAACCAGCTGTCTTATTCCTTCAAATATTTTTAGAAACTCGAACTTTTTGGTTCTATAAACAACAGTTCATCTTCAACAGAATTCAACAGAATTTTAAAAGAAATCATTTGACTATGTTAAACTGTTACGTACACAGATGTTATGTCCAGCATTTTCCTGTTATAAAACTTGAAAACAAAAGGTAACGTTTTAATTCCTCATAAATTGAAACGACAGCACGCCTACGCGAAAACCCATAGTAAGTTTTTAAGACAAGCGATTTAAGTGCTCTTCTATTCATCACGAAGCTTTAATTAAGCGCTTTATTCTTGGGACGTCGGCAAAAATAGGCGAGAAATATTCCACTAATGTATGGAGAATCAGGCGCCGTCTTTTGTCCATCGACACGTGGGATTTATTACGACTCTTTGTTGGTATTTTATAGCCAAATATATTTCTAGTGTTTTACGAGGTCGCGCGCTCATGCAAACTGGCTGGAGGATTGCGTATTATTATACACTCGCTCGATTCCAATAGGTACCTTATATTTTAAAGCTTTATAGCTATTTTTATTTCAGATTTCATTGTGTTCATATCATATCATAAAATACATTTTTTGCATATTTATACTATGTTATACATTTTGGAGTTACTACATACTCAACTTAAGTGTACTACATAGTTCATTTATCTGTTTTATATGTTTTTATAATTGATGTACATAATACTTATGTAAGAATGGAACATCATTTATAACAAATAAATGACAACATGTTGGCACTGAAAGTGAAACTGAAAAACTGAAACTTTTGTGTATTTCGCACGTGATTTTCACTATTACGTTGTTCACGATTCACGATCCAACCTCCAATTTCCATGTGTTCCCAAGTTGATCAGCGTATATCAGGCCAGAGGAAAGCCTTGCCCGGTCGTGTTATTCCGCAATTAATCGCCTCCCGTCTATCGGCTCGGCCGTACGAAAACTTTTAATTGGGAAAGTTTTGTTTTCCCAGTCAAGAAACCATCGGCATCGGTAGTTTTTCACCGCGGGGTATTTCCTCGCTCTGCCATTGTTTCACCAGACTCCTGTTGGTCTCTCCACCCACCACATATCCCTTTACACCGTGGAATCTGCTCTCCATTCAAACGAGATTCACTTGTTTAATCATCTCGTCGGAAGTTGTTCAGACGGTTGTTATTTGCCTTTCGAGTGCATTGTTTTGTTTTACACCGACCCTTTTAGTCCGAACGGTATCGGGTAGCGATGTAATCCAGTTCGTTTTGCGTGGCGTTTAGTGTAACGCGAATCGATTGGGTTTTGTTATTGATTTTTTAAATTTTACGAGTGATCGTATAAATTACCGATTGCGCATCCCGTTACGGCCACGCCCGATTAGTAGCTAATTGCGGGTCGGGTACAGGTATAGGTACAGGTGAACACAACCACCCGCTTCGCGACACTAATAAACAATACTTAATTTCGATTTATATTAAAATATTCGTGTTTGAATGAGCACCGTCGACCCGATTACCGCGATAATCGAATGTTAATTTAATGAACACGCGTATAAAGTCATAATCATTTTAGCAGCGTGTCTGAGTACCTACCTTCGTTATATGCACAGCACTAACGAGTTATGCATTCGGTGAATAGTAATATCTTTATTGCGTCCTTTTTATTACATGTCTTGTAATCGTTTGTTTAATTTACCCGAATTTAGTGTTCGTTAGTGCGGAACTGTTTCCGATTTGATCCGACTGTTGTAGGTAAAATAATATCATGTCATAGGTAACTTCTACGGCTTCCGTAATATGATATTGTAGAGGCAGACACTAAAATAATTGCTTGTTAAGGTATCCGCACATACATAATATAATACGGCTATTCAAAATTCTGACAATTCATTTTCACGGGCATTGTTCAATTTTCCGTTTTCAGCGAATTATGTTTCAACAAAATGAACAGTATTCTGTTATGTAATTGAGTTAAATAACTCCGGGATGAATATGTTCATTTTTAATAAACATTTTAATACAGAAGGTATTTTAATTACAGTATCGTTAATATGTGGATACGGGTAGATGACCTCACTTTTTCCATTCGAAAGTAAAGTGCGTTTCCTGAAAAATGATGATTTTAAAGTTGGGGCTTTTTGGTTCTCAGGTACAAATTTTATAAAAATGCTCTGTTTTATCTTCAATATCAAAGCCCATCGTTTTACTACTACTGCTACTTTTTTCCCTTATCCACACCCAATGGTGCATAGGGCACTGCATTGGTACTTCGTTTTACTTGGTACTTGTTAAAATGGCGGATGACATGTACGTTTATTAATTTGAGTCGTGGTGGATAAGAGCCTGCGCTAACTACAACGCTTATCAGAAATCACTACGTCAAATATATATACAATATGAAACTGTGTATTAAGCTATCTTTATATGGCGCAGTTTACTACACAGTTTTCTGTGCAGTCTGAAAACGGTCCCGTATAAAGGTAAAACTGCATGAAAAACTGTGTGCTAGTGTCAGATTTAAGCTGACATGACAGTCAATGTTTTTTATGTAAACGTTTAAATAGACATTGGTTTATTGTATGCTTTTAAATACAATAAATAAAAAACAATAACATATATACATAATTAGCTAAATATACAATTTCCTGAGAGCAAACATACGATAATAACTTACAATCGCGTTTCAAAAATACACATATTTAGCGTGTCTTTTGACAGAAGTTTGACAGACTGCACAGTTTTCTGAACAAGAAACTGTGTAGTTTTCTGAACAAGAAACTGTCTCATATAAAGTGGGCATAATACTTAAAACCACATATCTGCAAAAGTGTCACATTGACCACTTTCAAATAAGAATTTATTTCTTATGTTTGTTCTTTACCAGTATTTTTCAGTTAACTTTAATTATATAATCTGATGTTGCTAACTTTTAGACGCTTATCTTTTTCAGTTTTTAAAGGTGATCGTATCTCAGCCACCTCGGTGCGGCAGCGGCACGTGAAAGAGAAGTTTGAAATTCACCTTTTAGTAGGGCACGGTTGGTTTTGTAGCATAACTCCCCTTTGGGGGACTTTTTGCCCCGACAATCGTGAGATCTACTTCCGGCGCTGCAGCTACAATTAAAATATTCCTTTCATAATTATTTCTTAATTTATTCCTGTAATAAACGCCAAGAGGTCTGTTTATTCCGAACTTCCTCCCCGGAGTGAATTGTTAGCTGGATTTAAGGAAACGACACCTTTTTTGTTTTACTAAAATGGTGAATCCCACCTATTCTTTACATTATTAATTTTGTCTTATTTCTATCCGAATATTTTTGTCTTGCTGATAATGTTTCCCTCGGCACGGGATATCCCAGTGGGAGAACATAATTTTTTATTTTTTTTTTAAAAACTTGCAATGTACAAGTTCAAATAAATAAATAATATCCATATACTATTACTACTACTTCCCCTACTCCGCACCCAATGGTGCATAGGGCACTGCATTGGTACACCGAGTGCCGTGTATTTGATCATTTTATTACATAAGGGTAGGATGATAAGTCTTACGCTTTAGTACCATTCCATGGTATACACACATGAAAATCACATGTAAATATACACAAAATTTGTCATATATATGGTTATCAGATGATGGGCGGAATGGGGAATTTTGTAGTACATCAAGTGGCCACTTAACCCAGCCAATGACAGGTCATAAGCCCTGTAAACGCCTGGATAACCCACATTCGCTTCCAGAGTTTCTCTGTCTCTGTTGGGATATCAATAATATACACAATAATGTTTATTTACTGGCGAGTCAAATAAAATATACTTTTAGTGTCTTAGGTATGTAGGTACATAGTCATATTATGACATTATTTAGGCATAATTTATTGAGTACATTAAAACTC
>JAGVSP010000700.1:0-74927 GCA_022494985.1 Micrasema minimum
ATTTAACAGGTTAACAGGATTTTTCTTTAATGAAACATCAATAATCATGAATTTTTATAAGAATTATTGATATTTTACAAGAATTACTAATAATTTGATTGCCTTCCTGTTAAATCCAAAATTATCGATACATTGTTCTTCCTTAGCTAATACATCATTCGGCGTTTGGATCTTTGATCGGGACGCCGAGTAATATTATTAGGACGGTGATCGTCGAAAATTTTAATGCCATCCATACTTATTCTACTACTTTACCTTATCAGCACCTAATGATGGAACATTCTGATTTTAAATTTGTAGTAACTTTTCTAATAAGTATCTATCGGTAGTATCTAAAAAGTGCTTATCAAAAGAGGCTGAAATTGGCAGTGCATAATGGAGTTCTGGTATCAAAACCCTTATATTATGTATGGAAGCGAAGCATGGAGTTGGAAAAATAAGGATGAAAAGTAGATTGAATGCAGTTGAAATGCGATCTCTTAGCGTAAATGTGTGGTAAAACTATGTATAATAGGTGCACTTATGTTGAAATTAGAGCAGAATGCAAGGCTGAGATAAGCATTATTGACAAAAATAAGAAAGGTCTTTTACGTTGGTTCGGTCATGTAGAGCGAATGGATGATGAAAGAACGGCTAAAAAAAAAATATGATGCGACTGTGCCTGGATGTAGAAGTCGAGGAAGGCGAGAAAGACATGGCATGATCAAGTAAACAAGTGCATGAAAAAGTGGCATGTAAGAAGTCGAATAATCGACGTGCGTGTATGAGAAGATGTATGAATGTGGAGGAAGCAAGAGAAGAATGCCAGGACAGAGTGGTGTGGCGTTCTATCTTCTCTGCCTACCCCTTCGGGGAAATAACGGGTTAGTTACTAGTTTTTCACACAGAATTTATGCGCCACGAAATATTTTCCGTTTCTCATAAAACACAAGTTGGAGTAATATTACTGGGTGTTACATCATATTTGTTACTCGGTATGAAGGGATTTTCAGGCAAGTGCGAAATACTAACATTCTACCAAATCTACCAATTCGATTATATAAAGCTTATCTTTCTATTGTGGCGGAAGAAATACGTTACGCGGGCGACGCGGAACGGACGAACGAACCGAACTCTGCCGAACGCTATCGAACAATGATGAGAGACTTTTTAACCTTCATCGTGACTACACGTCGCTTTTGCACAGATTTCTTGCCGCCAAATTGTGGGGCAAACTAAATCCATTTCCATTTTCATTATTCATGTCAATCTTAGTTTAATTAGTTGAGTTTATTTAAATTTTGTTGTATTTTCTTTCGTTAAATTCTGTGTAATAAATGTGCACTAGAAACTGTGTACTCGTTCATTTCTCTTTGTGCACCCCGCATAAAGCCATCACCACAACCAGGTAACTTTGGTCGTCACCTAGTTGGTGGCCAATTAAGAAGTACAGATTTATGTGGGTGCACAGAAAGAGAGAGAGTAAAACAGGTACTTACGTTTTTACAATGGTTTATTCACAAAAACTAACTACTGATGCTAACACTTAAAAACAATGATCTTATAAATTAATAAGGCTAATAGGCTAATAAAACAATGATTTTAAATTCTCGAATGTTGGCGGGAATAATGTGCCTTAGAGACGCGTGCGCTCACGAGGCGAGCCGAAAGGATTCTCAGTGTAAGTTCGTACGCGTTCGTACGTGTTCGTCTTGCCTCGTCGCGTCATGGTCGGCGGTCGTCGGCGGCCTTCGGCGCGTGACGTCATTGTTGCCCGCCACATAACCAACTGGGTAACTAAAGTGGTGGTCACACTATCAATAGACATCTACGTCACACGTTTCGTGTATTAGCCTGAGTGCTGGAGTCTTTAGACGGTGTTTTGAAATTAACCCTAGGAAGCGTATATTTTTGGAAAATTTGTATCGAAACGCACCTTCTAGTGAATTCTGGCTCGAAGTTACAAATGTAAATTCAATTTGATTTCAGTTACTGTGCAATAGGTTGACAACAGATATTTAATAAAATAGTTTTTCATCTCTCCCGTAAAGCGGTAAAATGAGATTTTGTCATTTATTGTCTTGTCTGATCTGGTATGCCTCCATAAAATTGTTAATGGTGATCTAGATACTGTAAAATGGATGGATTAATTACAAATTAATGTACCAAATGCGCGATTAAGACTCCATAGAACATTTTTTGTTGAACTTACTAAAAATAGTATGGCATATTTCAACCCCTTATTGCGCATGTGTAGGTTCTATAATAAAATTGAATGTAATAAAATTGATATTTTTGTAAATGATCTAACTTATTTTAGAACTACATGTCTAGAATTATTATTAGTAGATACATAATAATATAGTAAAAATATATTTTATTTATAAAGATATTGATTATTGTTTAAATGTATTATATATTATGTACGCATGTATATATTTTATTTTTATTACTTTTATAATTGTTTCTTCTTAGTTTTATATGCATAATTATAGAGCCTATTTTTTTATTGTAAATATTTAATCATTTTGTAATAAATAGACGCGAATATTAAAAAATTTTGAAGTCGGATTAAATATCTCAATAATTTACCCAAAAATATAATAAAAAATGTTGAAAATAGCATTAATTTCAAAATCTTAAACAATGACGTCACTCCTTGTATCTAAGTGAAGTGTTTTCAGTTTCCGTTTTTAAAGATGGCCGCCATTCACTCTCCCTAGAACAGCTGTTGACAGTTGGCTGGAGAAATCGTTTGCATAGATTTTTGACAGTTTTGTTATTGGCTGGAGAAATATGTTAGCCGTGCCATGCCGTTAGCCGCCCGTTTTATGACGTCACTCCTGCAAAAATGACGCACTTGGTACAGTAGTAGTATTTGGCGCGGTATTTGAAATGTGCTACTTAAAAAAATCGTATCTTCATCAATAACTTATAAAAAAATATTAAATATTTTTTTTTTGCTTAGTTAAATAGTACGTTTATAGAAAAAAAATACTTTAGAAAACAGTGGATTCCCTCATTTACATTTAATCTGAAGGCAATAACAATTTTTTTGCATAAACCAGAGTTAAATTTTTAGCATAAAATTTAAACACAAGCTCTGATTCGAAGCATAGTAATGTGACGAGCTGTGTTTGAAGTTTTCGGTTAGAGCAAATAAGGATTAGAGGGATAGTTAACACGTAAGGACCAGGAACATTATTTGGATGTAGGGACATGGACCGTGGGAGAGAATTAAAGGAATTGCTCGGCCGATGGTTTAATTTAATACGAAAGATGTTACGCCCGGGGAGAATGGGTAAGAAACAGGGTTGCCACATTTTTCTACACCAATAAGTCGATGTTTGCCGAGGTGTCCAGCGGGCACAACTACTATATAAATTCACCTATAGCTAGACTCCATCGCCTTGGTAACGAATATGGCGATATTGATATATTTCGCTACTCATTGGGTATATTCAGGACCAAAGTACTAAAGGCGACTGACGCGACGCGACGGAGTCTAGTCAATAAATCTTCGTGAGTATTTATGTATGCTTAAAAGTTAGCCCGTACTATGTTTTATATTTTTATTATGTATTTTGAATTAATTTTTTATTTTAATTTTTTAATTTTTTATTTTTTAAATATTTTATTTATCAAAAAAAAAAAGAATAACAGTTTAAATGAAAAAAAGAAAAAAATATATATATTTTTAATTTATTTTATTTTTATATCACTATGTCTTATATCATAAACATAATACAATGTATGTATTTTGTCTTATATATTGTATTTTGTTAACTATGTAACTTTCTTTTTTAAATTGTTATTATTTTGTAATTTTTTTATTAAAAAAAAAAAAAAATGTTTATTATGTTAAACGTGTAACTTTTTCTCTTATACATAGTATGTACAATGTAAAGCCCTATAGGCGTCAAAGAAAGAAAGTAAATAAATAAATAAATAAATAAATATATACAAGCGGGAAACCAGTGAATGTACATAATATTTGGAGACGATTATTTCGAGTTTTTTGAAGTGAAAACTTCTTCAGAATCGTTGGGAGTGATTTGAAACTCTATGAAACGAAAAAGCGACACTAAAAAGAGACAAACATATAGATCTATAGGATTAAGCCTGCGAGAGAATGAGATAGAACACAGTTTCCGCCGGCTGGCCGTAGTTCCATCTACCTCATCAGATACATCTACCAGTTGATCGCCCCGCACGCCTTATACTTTTATAATGTGTCATAGGCTATAAAACAGAATTTGTTCTATTCATGTATCTGAAGAGGTAGGGAGAAGGCGCCTTGACGCGGTATTTCACAGATATATTGATAAAATAGAAAAAAAAACTTTTGTCTCATACTTTAGTTATCATAAGTCGCTAGTATCATTTGTGGAAATTGAAGACATGGATCATGAATAGTAAAATTTAAAAAAATTATCAACTGGGTACCAATATTTATTATAAATAAATCCTATAATTATCCCACTCCTGATACTGCATTTATCTCATTCTCTCTCAGCTTAGTTTTATTAAGGTTTCACTTCTACCTGGTGTGAACTGCACACATGTTTTTTTATCAAGTATAATTTTTTTTTCAAATAAAGACTTTCCATAAAGAAAACAATAGCAAAAACCAAATTTTAATTAGAATTTCTGCAATTTTACTTAATCTGCGGTACCCATGAAAGCTTTTACGAGCAGAAAAAAAAGTTCATGCTTAGATTTATGTCATATTCCACATTGGACTCCAAATGATGTAGATTCACCAGTTTTCGGATTTTACTACGAGTATTGTTACTCCATTTATACATATTGCGTCAGAGCTACACGATGTGGACTTGACCTGGAAGGATGCACGGGAACCTGCAGCTGATTGGTTGGCATCAAGACAGTTTGTAGAAACCCGTATGCTTCCATAGAAAGTAGATATGTAATGATGATGATGCCGATGAATGTATAAACATTTGATTAAAAAAAAATTACAGGTAAGTCAACGAAGCACCATGCAAGATATAAAGGCTCTATCTGAGGCTAACGTTAGAAATATTGGTGTTTTTAAAACGATATTCCCGATTTATTGATAGCCACAAAGTATCGAAATAAATTATCACTTGAACTTCAAAAAATTTTCTAGGGAGAAACCAAATGATTTCATAAAAAAGGGTTTGAATTTTTGAATTTTGAGCCCAGAAATTTTGTTGTTTTCAAAGTGATATTCAGGATTTATCAACTGCCACAAAGCTTCGAAAAAATAACCACATATTTTCTTGGGAGAAATGCAGACCGATTTTTAAATAATTGTATGAATTTTATGGAAAAACAAAAGGAAGCCTTCTTTTTCGTAATTTTTTAATTTTTCAGGATAATTAAAGGTGGTAGCTAAATAAAAAAAACGAGTACCTACCTAATTAAAGAACACATGAAATTTAAGGGAATAAGCCTTCCAGTTTTTATTTCATTATCTTTATTATTAATATTCAAAGCATGTGGTCCAACATTTTAATATTATGTTAGTTGTATTTGTCCTGACGAAGAGACGGGTCACGCGTCGAAACCGGTAGTCATTGAAAAGTCGATGAGTGGTTTTATACAAATTTTTATTAACATAATATTCACTAATACTCAGAGGCTAAATTGGCAGTTCATAATGGAGTACTGGTACCAACCCTTGTGTATGGTAGTGAAGCGTGGTGTTGGAAAAAGAAGGATGAAAGTAGATTGAATGCAGTTGAAATGCGATCTCTCAGGCGAATGTGTGGTAAAACTATGTATGATAGGTGTACAAATGTCGAAATTAGAGCAGAGTGCAAGGCTGAGATAAGCATTATCGACAAAATTAAGAAAGGTCTTTTACGATGGTTTGGTCTCATGGAGCGAATGGATGATGAAAGAACGGCTAAAAAAATATATGATGCGACTGTGCCTGGATGTGGAAATCGAGAAAGGCCGAGAAAGACATGGCATGATCAAGTAAACCAAGTGCTTTAAAGTGGTCATGTGAAAAGTCGGAATAATCGGCGTATGTGCATGAGTAGATGTATGAATGTGGAGGAAGCAAGAGAAGTGTGCTAGGACAGAGTGGTGTGGCGTTCTATCCTCACTGCCTACCCCTTTCTGGGAAATGGCGTGATGGTTAGTTAGTTAGTTAGGTTATATTCACTGTCTTACTTTAAAAAAAAAACATTTTGTGTCTGTTTACATCTGCTGAATCAAAGTCAAAACAAAGTTGTGATTTGACTGCAATTGAATTTTTAAAAAAATAATTAAAGGGGTTTGTACATTATGATGATGATATATTATGATGAAGAGTAAATACTGAGAACCGAAAAAAACAGAAATCAAGTTCGAAATTTGAATAACTTACATGTTATGTAGTGGCAACCCTGTCACGCCCCTTGGAATGTCCCTATGTAATGAGATTAACAGAGTGAGAAACCCCATTCTGGCGTTGTTTCATGTTGCCCGGCTGTTAACCCTCGCTGGATCAGCGGGGTCACTTGGACCCAGAGACCAATTGGCCCACTTTAACCCTACTTTCAAGTGCTTTCCTGTTGGACACGATCACAAATAAAACGAATGAATTATCTCATTTAATACCTTTCTTAGATTTTATTAATAAAACTCCAGTTTTTCAAGTACTTTTAATTTTTCGCATTTTATTCACCTCGGAAAATAGAGGTTTGTACGCTAGGCTACCACGATTTAAATATCGAGTTCAATTTGTGATTTATTTAAAGCCTTACCTACATAAATTAAAAACTTTCAGTATTTTACTTATGTATTAATTAGTTCCGTAGAGACTACCACTCTCATTTGAGTTTATTTTGCTTATGTATTAATTAGCTCATTTTGGGACAAATATCACAAAAAAATTGTCAAAATATTACAATAATTCAGATAATTATTACAATAATAACAAAAAGCAGGCATTCAACATTACCACAATAGAAACAATTAAAAGTTACAATTAAATAAATAATTTTAAAAAACAACTCAAAAATCTTTAAGTATCTAAGAAAAACCTAAGATTACTTAAGCTTAAACGTTAACAATACAACAATGTCAATTTATTACAGCTACATAGTTCTGTGTGCATAACATTGCCAATGATAAATAATAATCATGTAACGCCTAGATATCAATTGCTGATGTCAATTGAAATAATAAGTAAAGATAATCCATTTTTTTTATAAGAAAACCTGTAACTATGGGACCACAATTGAATTAAAAATTATTGTAATAAAAATAAATTTTCACAGTGAAATAAGATCCACGACTTGGCTATGTGCACAGAATATAAAGTGCACAGAATATAAATTTTAGTTTATAAATATAACTGGTGCACTGCGGACTCCCATAAACCTGTTTTCTGTAAATTATGTAGACAAGAAACTCCTCTTAAATTAAGTTAAACCGCTGCACAATGCGAGCGTGAACCACGGTTGAAAAACCCGACCCTCCCCCAAAACGACCAAATGAAGAATTCTCAAGATTTTTATACACGATAAAGAAGTTTTTAGAAGAAAAAGTATGGAGTGAAAAATTTGTTTATTTTTGTGATCTCCGAACCTCTGTGTCGTGAGTCCAGTGTTTTAGCCATTTCGCTACGGATGGGAGGCCACCATATTTTTGTTTGTATGTTTATTTTTCATTTCAAATGGAGCTGGGCCAGACACGTGATGCGAATTGACGTTGATCGTTGGACATTAAAAGCGCTGGAGCTCAATCACAGATAACTATCGACGTAGTTAAAAACGTGCTAACCACGTGCTAACGCTAACCATTTGACCGATCACAATGAACATACGTTCATACCACGTTCGCGTTACCGAGCACCATAGATGATAATAAATATCGCGGCTAAACGTCAAACGTCAAATCAAGAAAGTCAACGCGCGTGTCGGATTGTTTATTATGTCGACTGCTTTTCTCAATATTTGGCTTGCCGGCTCAATGCAATACAGCACTCGAGAAAGATTGAAAGAAGATATGTGCGAGGAAGATATATCTCGGGGAAATGGCTCGCGACTTGATACGCTCGTTTAATAATCCCGATCGATAACTTTTAACGCGTGTTCCATTGTGATCGCGGTGAAAACAACTTGCCGTGCTTTTTATGAGGGACTAGTCTATTGCTAAATCCATAGATATGACAAGATGTAGAAAAAGAGTCGAAGAGAGAAATTTATACAGTAGGTTCAAGTTGGGTTTAAATAAAATAATATAAATCAAATGGCTATTTAAAAGCAATATTCTTTATAATAGGTTATGAAATTTATACAGTAGGTTAATGATAGGTTAGGTTAAATAAAATAATAGGTTATGAAATTTATACAGTAGGTTAGTGATAGGTTAGGTTAAATAAAAAAATAGGTTATGAAATTTATACAGTAGGTTAATGATAGGTTAGGTTAAATAAAAAAATAGGTTATGAAATTTATACAGTAGGTTAATGATAGGTTAGGTTAAATAAAATAATAGGTTATGAAATTTTATACAGTAGGTTAATGATAGGTTAGGTTAAATAAAATAATAGGTTATGAAAATTTATACAGTAGGTTAATGATAGGTTAGGTTAAATAAAATAATAGGTTATGAAATTTATACAGTAGGTTAATGATAGGTTAGGTTAAATAAAATAATAGGTTATGAAATTTATGCAGTAGGTTAATGATAGGTTAGGTTAAATAAAAAAATAGGTTATGAAATTTATACAGTAGGTTTATGATAGGTTAGGTTTAATATTATAATTAACAGCCAAATAGATTTTTAAAACGAAATTTGTGAAGGCGTAACAAATGAAGGCGTGTCCAACCCAATCACAGCTTACACCTACACACCTACACATTCTACAATCCATAGAGTAAAAATATTTTGAAATTTTGACAGCTGCACGGCAAGTTGTTAAGTTACCCCGTGATCGGGAAAACGTTTAACATCCATGGTAAGAAATCTTTTTATCACGTCGCTTATTACCGCGTCGATAGTGATCTGTGATCGAGCTACTGGAGTGGCGACCTAAAACGGGGTAAGTAATATCGGAAGACCAAAAGTTCGACAAGTAATTCTGACGACATGCGGACAGCTATTGTAATATTTTGATGTTAATTCATTCATTCATTATACCATATCCGCTCCCTATGTGGAGCATATGGAATCCACAAACTGCCTCCAGGCCAAGCGATCGGCCGCCAGCTCCCGTCTCACCCCCCTAAGTCAAGTCCACGTCCCGCAGCTCTGAGACGACCAGGACGCCGAGAAACCTGATGCCTTGTAAAATAGGCAAGCATGGTTAAGGCTCTCGGGAGACATACGTAGTATATGGCCTAGCTAGCCGAAACGCCTTCGCCGGATGACAGTAGATACCAAGGGTTTGCTATGTCTGTTGCCTCACCTCTGTGTTCCTTACAAAGTCAAACCACCGCACACCCTAAAATTCTTCTAAGACACCTATTCTCAAAACTCAGAAGTCTGCTGTCTTGGGCCCTAGTTAGGTGCCACGATTCGCAGCCCAAGAACAGGTGTGATGCAGGAGTTATAAAGGCTGTTAATAAATAGAAATATCAATATATGTACAAATATATTTATACAAATATAAATATATTATATTTGTGGTTAGAAAAACTATTACGCCCTTTCTGAATTGAATCTCTGAGACATGAAAATATATAAATTTATTCAGAAAACGCTGTTAAGAGCATACCACACCACGTGTAACTCGCGGCCGCTTCCCATACAAACGTATTCCTTGATTTTCTCCCTGGAATTTAACATTAGAGCAATGATTTTTTCATTCATTTTAGATATCGACCAGATGCGTGTTTGCATTGGCATATTTTTTAAATGTTTTAATTTGTTAAAAGATGAAAATAAATTATTTAAAAAAATAAGGCGATACAGACACGCATCTGCTCGATTTCTAAAACGTGTGAAAAAATTCATTGCTCCATTGTTAAAATTCCAGGGAGAAAATCGAGGAATAAGTTTATATGGGAAGCTGCCGCGAGTCACGTGATGTGGTAATAAAAAAAACCCACACATGGATACATTTTATGTAATTAACCCGAGTAAGGACAATTTTTTTTTGTAGTGAAGTGGTAGCGTCGCCGTCTCGGAGTCTAGAGATCCCTGGTTCGAATTTCCGCTCCGCCACCACTCGAATCCTATTTTCAAACACAAGTCGCTTAGGCTTTATTGAAAATGGTATTTAAAAATCGAAATATGAGCAAATATCATAAGAATGCATAGATTTCTTTAAAAAATATTTATATATAATTGCGATGACTGTTTGATTACCAATATATACATATTTTTAAAATAAATAATTAAAAATTAAGCAAAGAATCCAGCCATTTCATGTCGCAGTGACTTAAATTCGTGCATTTCCGGTACGTTCATTATTAAGAGGGATTCTTGAAAATGGAATGTTAAATGGCAGCGGACTTCCCGCTCTTTTGTGCGAATTGCCAGCAAGAACCGGATATGGTGGCATTATAATGACACTATCTTCCTGAAACTTTTCAGGAATTTCGTGTACCAGAATTGTATGCATTCAGTTCATTTCAAAATTCGGTTTGCGCAATATATTGTCAGCTTAAATTTGATCTCAGATTAAATGGACAGATTTGATAATTAATTTTAATTATAATCATAGCAGAAATATATATGGCTACATACATAATAGGAGACATGCGTCTGTTTGTGACAGATAATCGTCCAGACGATTCGACGGTTTTAAGCTATGAAAATGACAAACATTGTTTATTTTATTGATTCATAGAAAATAAAATAAAATAATCATCATTATACCATATCCGCTCCCTATGTGGAACATATGGATCCCACAAACTGCCTCCAAACCAAGCGATCGGCCGCCAGTTCCTGCGCATCCTCCCATGTCAGGTCCACGTCCCGCAGCTCTGACGCAAACTGCCGACGGATTGTCAACAGCGGACGCCCAGGACGCTGAGAACCTGATGCGTTGTAAAATAGGCAAGCATGGTTAAGGCATACGTAGTATATGGCCTAGCCATCCGAAACGCCTACGCCGGATGACAGTAGATACCAAGGGTGGCTGCGTCCGTTTCCTCAATGATGAAGATGATTTCCTCACTTCTGTTTTCTTCACAAAGTCAAAACATCGCAAAAAAAAACTGCTTGATATTATGCCATATTATTTCAAAATACCTATTTTATTGTTATTCTATTTCTTTTAACATATTTTCAAAATAGGATTTATGTAAATCACTATATACAAATTTGACGTCAATAAAAACACCAAAGATATCAAATATACAAAAAATATCACAAATTATAATAAAAATTAATGTAACCAACTAAACAAATAGTATAAATTATCACGTCCAAGGGATTATTTTTGATCTTCAAAATTTTAAGTCACCTATCTGGTAATAGGAATTCATTTATGCACCTATGACGAGTTGCAGTTTCAGTAAGACCATTTTTTTTTTAATGTATATTTATACAAAAAAATAAAAAAAACATTGAAAGTTTTCTGGCACCCTGTATACAAGCGTGTACAATGCCCTCTAAACGACTTACTGGACCCTTGCAGCCGGCTTATAGTATCTGCAAAATTGGTTTTTATTTCGCGTGTTCTATCATGCTTGTCGCAATTTTTTAGGAACAAATCCTTGTTTTTATGAACAAACATTAAATTTTCGTAATAAATTGAGATATGAATGTTAAAATTAACATGGGCGTTTTTTGATGTCGTAAAGTTGTAAAGTTGAAAACACAAAGTTGAGATTTGTATGTAGTTAGTTAGGGTTCGGTTTATTAAACAAACTTTGTTCTGGGGCTTAATTCAGCACAAAAGTGCAGAAAAATGTCTGAACGTTGGGGGTTAGTTATGAACAAGTAAAGTACATTGTCATACTTGTTATTTACTTGTGTAGATTGCAGCGTTTGTTCTGGTTTGTGCAAACAATACTTAACATAATGTATTCAGAATACAAACTACAGGATGGCGCATAAAATGTGAAATCCAATGTATTCATTAATTTAACTTCGTTTGAAATACTTGGTCCTACGAAGGTGCCAACTTGAAAAAATCGGTTTAAACGTTTTTTTTTGGCGCCAAAAACAAATAGGCAATCACGGGTTAAATAATTATAAATAGCGATTTTCGCTCACGTCAGTGTTAATAAGGCCAGCGTTAGAAATTTTGGTGATTTCTTAAACATATTTCGGATTTATTGATAGCCATAAAGCTTTGAAAAAATTATAACATATACTTTTAAACTATTTCTAGGGAAACACGCAGACCGGATTTTGAAAAATATATGAATTCCACGGGAAAAAATAACGGGAAGCTACCCTTTTTGTAATTTTATTTTTATTTTATTTAAACAAAATAAAAGCCTTATTTTGAGGGCACTCGTTGTGTGTTGCCACTAATTCAATCTCATGCAAATTGTATAGACCAAAATTTTATTTATTTTATTTATTAGACCGTCTCAACAGGCCGGAGGCCAATAGCAGAGGGAATAACATAAAAAACACACAGGCTTGAGAAAAATCCCTTTTGATTTTTTTGTTGTTCTCACCGGGAATCGAACCGGAGCCTCCGTATCGTGAGTCCAGTGTCTTAGCGATTACGTAACGCATTTTATCTAACCTCGGTATTTTTCTTAAGAAGCTGTATTAAACTTATTAACGTGTGATTTTCATAATCATATTTCATGTGAGATTCCTTGGAGATTCATGTAATAAAATGATACCGATGCAGTGCCCTATTGCACATTTTGGGTGCGGATAAGGGAAATTAGTAGTAGTAGCATTAAACTTTTGATTACGAATAGTAAAAGGACCCTAGCACTTTGGACATTGAGTAAAGATGCACGAAATTATCCAGAGTGTCCCAGAATAGTTAAAGGTCCCTCTTCTTTAGTTTAAGGGTCAGCTCATTACAAGCTAATGGCTAAAACCTTTTAGTAAGAAAGACACGAGCATGACCATAACCAAAGAAGGTGGAATGTCTCTGTTCATATAAACAACTAGTTGTATATTATTTATAACGTCTTGGTCAAAATGATATACATACCTTAGGCTTTTTCATATGTAATGAGTTAGCCTGAGAATATAAATTATTTCAGAAAACTTTGGGGTGTGTTTACACGGCAAAGCTTTGGTGATGAATTATTAAAAAAATTGCTGCTTTAATTCTATTTTTATGTTTGTGGATTAGGTAATTTATAAAGAGGTCGCGATTCGATTCTCTATGGGCATCAATATCAAATATTTATTTAGATGTGAGTTTCAGATCAAGTGTTTCATATAAATTAAATGTCTCGACTTAACACTTATATCTTATATCTTGTGTTCATTCTTTTTTTAACTATCTTGTTTACATTATCTGTTATTTTTCCATTTCTACATGACTTTATCTTTCTCTTTTGCCACGTGCACATTGTATGACTTTCACAGTATACCCACAAACAGGCTATGCCTTGGTGGGATTTTTTGATTATATATATATATATATATTTTTATTGTACATATATGTGTTTTTAATGTATATCTATGTAAACAAATTTTTTCCTTTTGAAATAAAAAATAAATAAATAAATAAAAAAAATACGGATTTATATCTTGCAAGTCGGGTTATATTCTATTAATTAGAATATTATAATAATAGAAACTCCCTAAAATTTATAATCACCCTTACCATTATTTGGCCGTATTAAACTTAAATTATCTACCTTGGTGTAAGACACACAAAAATAATTATTAAATGGAATTGAAATTTACAAATTCAATATTTGTTTGGGTTTTAAAAACTGATTACCCATGCATCATAAAATTCGTTTTTCCCCTACCTGTTAAATAACTAGGAAATAGTTTGGCAAAAATGCACTTCTCCCATGTTTTGTGGGCCACACAATACCCAAGTCCGCTGGGCACACATTACGTTTCGTTTGAGCTGGTTTTGGCCCATTTTGAGCTGCCCAGGGAGCCATTTTGTGCTGGGCAGGGGCTATTTTGTGCTAGTCGGGGGCTATTTATATGCTAATGGAGACCTGGCGCTGAGAGGAGTGTACACTGACTTTTAACTCACAATAAACTGAATGCGGTGCGGGTTCCTTCTAAATGCAACGATTTTCTATCGAACACGCTCGTATTCGCCTTGTCGGAAAGACTGGTAAAGAAAATTGAAAAACGTACATTAAATTTTAATAAACGTAAATAAACGTTGTCTATGTTTAAATATAGGCAAACGTGGTTAAGGCTCTCGAGAAGCCAACGTAGTATATACATAATTTAACGCATTTTTTAAATTTACAATGTCTCAACAAAGATGAAAAAGCTTTTTTGAAGCTTGGAAATGTGCTCGCAAGCGTTGAAAATTGGAAATATTTTACATATTAAAATTTTTTTAAATAAAGCAAAATAAAAATTAGCTGATGTGAATATTCGCAAGAGGAATATGACATGTGTTCAAATTGTCTGCCATCAGAACGAATGCATTGCATCTTAATTTTTTTACAGGCAAAAATATACCAAAATTTGATGCCCTTGATCTCAATATCGAAACCACGAAATTGCTTCCAAGTTGTGTGGAAAATGCATCAATTATAGATCGATTCTGAAGCTATTATATAACAGGGGTGCGGATTTGCATACAAGAGGTTCCTGTGTTATCAAGATATAATGAAATTTACCACCCACATACAGATGAAGTGACCATAAGGTATTGGGGAAAAAATAAAACGCAAAAAATTCTCTATTTCTCAAATTGATTATTTAAAGCTAGTACGTATAATCTCTTATTTTTTTTTTTGAATATTCTATGCACATTATTCTTACACAAGTGGCCCAAATCTAGTGTTAAATATATGTTTTAGTTAGATTCATCGCATTCAGGGATATACATATTAAATACACCTTGTATGTCAACTGATATTTGTAGTTTTTGAGTTATGAATTTTAAAATCTTTTATTAAGAATCTTTGCTGGATTGGCAAAACAATTTGTTGTTGTTTTTTTTTCGAGTTTTTTTGTATCACGACATTCATAAATGTTAGTTTTACATATTAATTAATTAACTTCATCAATCAACATTCGCGCAAGTTACGAAATTTTTGACCAAACGTTCGAGCGAGTCAGAGTTGAACATTAAATAATAAAGAAAAGTAATAAACGAAACCATATTTTTTTCTGTATCGAAAATTAAAAATGAGTAAGGATAATTTTTACGTACAAATAAATGTTTCGTTATTTTTTTTCTTGAAACTATAAATTATTGTCTTATTATCTTATTATCAGATAAGGTTATAAATATAAAAATAGCACGTTGGAAAAACAAGCTAAGAGCCCCCGCAGACTAGAGACTTTCTATCAAGCGATAGTTCAGTCGGGCTTTTAATCAGTATGAAGATATATTCAAGTGCGCATACTACAACGATCCGTTATCGGCCGATTGCTAAGTTTAATAGGCCTTGCGATTGCCTTTAAACTATCCTATCGATAAACTATCGACCGATAGCTTAATCAGTATGGCGCTCTTCCACGCGCGCACACTTGCCGATCGTTTAATCGGGCGATAGCTTTCTCCTCCGTAGTAGTATTGCAGCAATAATAACTTTTCTTGACAATATTGTTCCAACATTCATTGCAACGCTCTCTTCAAAAAATCGTTTATTAACTGGAAAATCATTCGAGAGCAGTTGGCCGACTGTTCTCTAGTCTGCGCACTCATCACCAACCCGACTGTTTTCATGTTGACCCCCTACGGGAATCGAACCCGCGACCTCGTACACAGTAGCCAAACGCGCTACCACTATGCCACGAGGCGGACTATTGAATATTGTGTAATAAAAATATTGTATTTAACCATTCACAAATTTGAATAACGTAATATTAACTATTTTCAATTTGACAAATATAATCAAGTAGTGGTCACCCTTCATCAATTTACTTACATTTTCCCGACCAATTTTCCAACTAAAATTAGAAATTTGCTTGCAAGAAATTCAATTATTTAATCAATACTGTTTTCAATCTTGGCTATCTTAAACTATGACCAAATTATTTAAACGATGTTGCATCTTTTTTTGTAACTTAATAAAAATCATAATTAATACGACTACTTTCCTTTATCTGTACCCAATGATGAATAGGGCACTGCATTGGTTAACCAAGTGCAGTGTATCTTGCTCTTTGTTATTACAGTCTTACGCTTCAGTACCAGTCCAAGGTATCACACATGAAATATTAATATAAAAATCACATGTAAATAAATATTTCATTAAATAAATAATTCTAGACAGTCAATAAAGATAATTTGAAACAACGATTTTAAGTATATCAAATAAGATTATTTTATACAATTATAATAATCTAAAATATCAAAACTAAATTATTGTTTTGGTGGTTTTAATTTACGATTGATAAAACGTAAAAATGTATCATGGACCCTTTTAATAGAATCATTACTCAGTAGTTTATAATGATGAAATATTTAGGGAAAAAAGTTTACTGGCGTACGAGTTAAAAAATGTACAAACGAGCAATCAGAATGAACGTCTCTGTGTTTTGTGTTGTGAATACAGGTACCTAATTAGCTTAGTGAAGTTGGTCATGCGTTATGCTTGGTATGTGGAATAGGGTGCAAATGACATCCCTTTGCCAGGCGAAACACCCGTCACAAAATTAAAGCCACTTGTCCAATAGTACCGGAACAATAATTCGGAATTGTTCAAAAATAATGAACACAGTTGTTATAATATAAACTATGTAAAATAAAAGATCCATAGTAAAATATCCCATGGAGGGAAGCCATAGTACTTTAAGGATGTCTGAAGATTTTTTATATTCCTTAATTTTTTTCCAGAAAATCAAATTCAAAAATTTTTGTCCGCCTCGTAGCATAGTGGTAGCGCATTTGGCTACCGCGCCTGAGGTCGCGGGTTCGATTCCCGTAGAAAGTCAACATGAAATATTTATTTACATGAGATTTTTATATTCATATTTCATATGTGATACCTTGGACTGGTACTGAAGCGTAAGACTGATCATCTTGCCTTCATGTAATAAAAAAAAAAAGATCAAGATACACTGCACTTGGTTGTACCAATGCAGTGCCCTATGCACCATTGGGTGCGGACAAGGGAAAGTAGTGGTAATTTTCTTTAAGTACATATAATTTATTCGAGGAAGGCCGAGAAAGACATGGCAAGTGTAGTTAAAAGTGGATAAGTGAAAAGTCGGAGTAATCGGCGTAGATGCATGAGAAGAATTGAAACCATTAGAAGCAAAGTGAGAAATCTCAGTTTTCAATAATCGCCTAAAACTGATTAGCATCTTCTTCTGACCCATGTATTTACCATGCAAATTAGTTTTAGGCGATTATATGCCTTAGTGAATACGGAGATTTCTTTGTTCCTAATGGCCTCAATCGTGTGTGAAAGAAACAAAAGTAGTGTTCTAGAACAGAGCGCTGTGGCGTTCTATCCTTTTTGCCTACCACTTCGCAAATGTGTGAAAAAAATATTGCTCTTGCGCTGAACTACTACTACTACATATTTCCCTTATCCGCACCCAATGGTGCATAGGGCACTGTACGGATACGCCATGGACAACTGAACTCCAAATGAACTTGGATGGAGGATCGATATAGAATTTGGACAATTTATGACATTCTTTGCGACTAAGAAAACCGATAACTTATAAAGGAAAAATTCCATTATTCTTGTACAAGAGGTTCCCTAGAATCTAGAAAATAAAATTCTTTAGAGAAAGCCGCCTTGCCAATATGATACTGGCTAACATTAAGCAAAAGCTTGCGGTCAGCAAAGAACTGTCTGTACTACGAGTACCTACATGTCGACGGTTGAAAGGAAAAAGTTACCAAGAGACATATATGTGCAAAGAAAAATTATACCAAAAAACATGATATTCGCTAAATTAAACAACTTAATTAAATTAAACGTTTAAAAATTAGTATTAAGTAGTAAATTGACAACAAAGGCTTAACAATCTACTCAACAGATGTCACTAGTGAGAAATAAACTTGTAATGTGATATAACGAACGCGAGTGATGTAGAAATCGAGGAAGGCCGAGAAAGACATGGCATGATCAAGTAAAACAAGTGCTTGAAAGTGGGCATGTAAGAAGTCGGAATAATCGACGTGCGTGCATGAGGAGATGTATGAATGTGGAGGAAGCAAGAGAAGTGTGCCAGGACAGAGTGGTGTGGCGTTCTATCCTCTCTGCCTACCCCTTCGGGGAAATGGCGTGATGGTTAGTTAGTTAGTTAGTTAGTTAGAGTTCAATATACTTATACAAGCTCAAAAATTTGTCATATATGCTTGTCAGATGATGGGCGGAATGGGGTGTGTTGTAGTACATCAAGTGGCCACTTAACACAGCCAATGACACGTCGTCATAAGCCCTGTAAACGCCTAGATAATCCACATTCGTTTCCGGAGTTTCTCTATCTCTGTTGGGATACCAATAATATATTTTAAAAAGTAGTTTAAAACAAAAGTTGTTAAATTTCATAAATATTTAAAATTATTCGATTACTCTGAACCAGTTATCTAGACAATGGACATCTCTAGTATGACGTCTACATCTATGCGACACGTGTTTCACTAACAAAACAGAATTGCCCTTTTTTGAAAATCGAAAATATTTGAAAGAAGAGCAAACATCCTGTTTTCTTATAGGGAATTCTTTAATATATACTTTTTTGTAAATATAAATATCTACCTACATACAAGAAAATACAGATTGGACCTCAAAGCTATTGGATTTCAAATAATGTTTCATGGTTCTAGCATTTTTAAATTTAAACGGCACACTCCTTGAAGGAAAGATATAATAGGGTTCTTCCCGATAGCATGAATATTCTAGGAAACGTTATAAATATTTAAAGTATATTTTTACAATTCCAACGATATAAAACACATTGATCAAAAATGTTGTTTTCATTTATAAAATTTATGTTTTAAAAACACGAAAATACGAATGATTTTTAACGCCCGTTATTGGCTAATGACGTCATTCCCGTCTACCGTGAAAGGCGTGAAATTCATTCCGTATATTATATTGCTGTAACGTCACACCGCATGCGCGCCAAATGGAGGATTTTGCGAGCGATTTGAAAAAGTGCTATTTCAAACCGCGCTAGAAAATTCATGACATCGTAAAAATTAATTAAAAAAAAAAACTTGATATTGTAATTTTTCAATCTATTTTTTGAAATAAAAAATAAAAAATCGGAAAGAACCCAATTATACATGCCGTATCAATTTTTAAAATTGGACGCCACTGAAAAATTGAATTTAAAAATTAATAGAGCTTTAAAGACAACTTTCAATGGAATTTTGTTTGGATGCAGCAGAAGAAAAAACTGTTAATTTTTGAGTAAAAAAATAGCGATGAGTTATTTCTTATAATTTATTAAAACTTCTATCTGAAAAAGGATTGAAGCTATTACGAATGAAAAGCTAAAATTTTTGATAAATAATTTGTACTTTAATAAATTTTAATTATTCGTAATCCTGATAAAATATGTTTTTCTTAAAAATATGTGAAGCTGTAAAGACAAAGTATGCTAATAATAGTAGAGAGAAAAACATTGACTAATTTATGAAAACGCATGTTTTAACGCTACAAAGTAAAAAATATGAAGGTTAAATAAGGGAAAAATAAATTTTATTGTAGGGATTGTACTAAGGGTGATAACAATGGTGAGTTTGAAAATTCTGTTTGTTAGTTAATAAAAAAAAATGTTTTTATTATTCGTATGAGTTAATCTTAATTCGATTTATTTCTCAATTTTCTAATCTATCTATTATAATTTGGACCTTTATGCTCTGTTTTTCTATTACTAGGTTTTTATTTTTATTTTATTTATTTAACTACCTCAACAGATCAGGAAGCCCAATTACAGAGGAAAACAACGTCACAAACACCCAGGCTTGAGTGAAAATAGCTTTTTTCAAATTTGTATGTTCTCACCGGGAATTGAACCCAGAACCTCCGTGTCATGAGTCCAGCGTCTTAACCATTACGCTACGGAGGCCACCAAAATTTACTAGTCTGAAGATGCCCGTAACAGGGCGAAAGCGCTAACTGGCGAAATAAATATAAGTGGAAGTGTACCGAGCATTTTCATTCAACTTTTATAAGCAATTTTTAAATAATTAAATATGTTTCACCCTTATGTAATAAAATGATCCAAAATCACTGCACTTGGTGTACCGATGCAGTGCTCTATACACCATTGGGTGCGGATAAGGGAACTAGTAGTAAATATGTATTTAGATATTATGTATGTTAGTTCTCGTATTATGGTATGGCGCGAAGAATAAGCTTAGAAGCTTTGGATGTTAAAAGTATACGGTGCTATTTAAATAAACAAGCAAATAAGAACTAGAA
The DNA here is from genome assembly GCA_022494985.1 of Micrasema minimum. NCBI lineage: Eukaryota > Metazoa > Arthropoda > Insecta > Trichoptera > Brachycentridae > Micrasema > Micrasema minimum. The sequence goes on from JAGVSP010000700.1 coordinate 20,388, forward strand.
TATTACCCTCAAGTATGTAGAACGTGATTCTCGTATGCAAGTTATTATAATGGTTGGTTTTCGGAAACACCTAAAGATTTCACGGTGCATTGTAATGGAGACGGGCGCCATTTCATAATCTACATAAAACTTTTACTTTAAAAAAAAATCTACCTCATCTCTGTAGGGATATAAAATAAAATATATACCTACTCCCGTCTTTTTAAAAAACCAGATTTGTGTACAAGTATTTGAACACGCCCAAAATGTTGTATAAAATTCCTGGTCTAAATATAAGTAAAATAAATTGCAGAGTCATCTGCAGGCGATTACTAGTACTTAATTTAACTCGTCAGAAGAGTCTTAATTAGAAAAAATACAGTAATCTGTAAAAATACTTCTCTTGCTTCCTCCGCATTCATACATCTTCTCATGCTCGCACGTCGATGGATTCTTTCAACTCGCTGGTGTCAAGCAATCTCGATACTTGATCATCAATTTTTGGCCTTCCTGGATATTCGCTAATAAGCGGACAGGGGAATGTTGTAGTACCTACACAAAGTTGCCACTTAATCCAGCCAATGACAAGACCGAAAACCCTGTAAAACGCTTAAATATCCACATTTGAATTTAAAAGAAAAAAAATCTACCTCTCTCTCTGTAAATTAAAATAAACATATATACACAGAACTGTTTACTTTATTTCATGATTACGAAATGTCAGAATTGCCAAAATTAATTAAAGAAACATTATTCAAAAAACTTTTCCAGGCTTCTTTTTTTGAGACACTGGTTTTGTTTGATCGTTAGTAAAAGTTAAAAATCAGAAGTAATTTTAAATATTTTGAAATTTGTTCTTTTATCCACATTAAAAAGTCTTTTATATAAATATTTCTACTCTTACCATAGATTTTTTAACTATTACTTTTGATTAAACAACATATCCTTAGATGAATATTAGGTGTGCGGTGGTTTGACTTTGTAAGGAACACAGAGGTGAGGCAAGGATGCAGGTACCCTAGGTTTCTACTGTCGTCCGGCGGATGAAAGAAAGTAGTAGTAGTAGTAGTAGTAATAGTGCACCTTGGGTGTGGGTGTGGATAATTATCAGTAGATTAGTAGTAGTTTTAATGGTGAGACTTCTTGCTACACATTATTAAGATTTATTGCACTTGATGCGGATAAGAGAAAAAAGTATAAATAGTTTGCGATAAAAATTAAATAAATTTTAAAAATAAAAAATGCAGTTTGCACTTTCATTCTTATGAAACGGCGGAAAAATGTATTTTCTCAGTGAAATTGGAGAATATGCAACGTTGTATGCTCCTCCTCGCGGGTCCTGAGAATCCAGGATTATGCTTAGGATTAGAAACTAGACAAGGATTCCTATCTACCCTAGCAACAGGATACACGGCCAAACTATTCCCGAGCGCATATATTTACAGAAACTGTGTTGCAGGGAGAAATATCGGGTGCAATTCATATCCGACTATGAGTCAATGTGAAATATTTATTCAGATTTGTGATTTTTAATAATAAGAAGGGCGCTTTACAACTTAGGTAATAGGATTATACAAAAAAGAAGAAGAATGGTGAAGAATTTTATTCATTTTGACATCTCAACAGAGACGAGAAACTTGGAAGGGAATATGGATATCTAGGCGTTTACAGGGCTTATGACCTGTCATTGGCTGGGTTAAGTGGCCACTTGATGTATTACAACATTTCCCATTTCACCTAGTATTTGATATCTATATCTGCCAATATACAGTAAAATGGCGCGATGCTTCACATGTGAACTCTCTGTCATCCATTGAAAAAATTGCTTAGCATTTTAGCAGAAACCTTTATGATTGCAAGTGAGATTTTTTATTCATTTTATTTATTTCAGTTATTTAGAACATTACAGAAGAAATCCAATTCATTCTAAATACAATAATAAATCATACATGACAATAGATAGTTATGTAAGTATTGTGATATAACAAATTATGGAAAGAAAAATTATAAGTTAGAAAATGCTTTCCTAACGGAAGACCCAAAGTCGTGAAATATGTCGACATCCGAGGTGATGCGATTAAGTAGCAAGATTGCTCTACCAACAGGCATAACCATTGGCAGGTTGGTTCTGCATATTAGCAGGTAAAACAATCGATGCTGTCTTTGTCGAAGATAGTTATTAGGTACGAACAGACCTACATCCATCAGAATTTCTGAGTTATGTATGCGACCACCAATCGCCCGGAAGAAGTGAACACCCAAATGGACGTCCCTCCTCCTCCATAATGACTGATAGCCTAGCATCCCTAGAATGAGCAATAATACAGATAATAAAGCTAAATTAATATTATATCACCCGGGATTGTTATTGTTGATATCTACTGTCACCTCAAAAATCGTAATCAGTAATTAAGTAAAGAAAAAAAAACATTATTGATATCCCAACAGAGACAGAAAAACTCTGGAAATGAATGTGGATTATCTAGGCGTTTACAGGGCTTTTGACCTGTCATTTGCTGGGTTAAGTGGCCACTTGATGTATTACATCATTCCCCATTACGCCACGAAGCGAATAGTAAATATCAATGTTAATTAATTAATTTATTTATTTTATTTATTTACGGAAAAATCCATTTTAAAATACAGAATTAAGCATAAAAGGGATAACAAGCAGTAAAAATAAGTGACAGAACATAAAATTAGTGAAGCTAAGACAGTTAGAATAAAATGTGGACACACTCAAGACAGGATCGGGTCTACTTTAGTGAATGTTTAAATCTTGATAGACTTACACCGAAGAAGTCCAGATCCGTCTTGAGTTTACAATACGACACAATCGAGACAATGGGGCATGAAAACCATAGTTAGTTTTGTGGTGACTAAGGAACAGCACGTCATTATTTCTCAACATAATAAAATAAACAAATCCATCCAAATAACAGCTTCTTATACAAAGAGTGTGATTTAAATGTATGAACAAAATCCATTAAACGCACGTATAATATGTGTAGTAGAATAATCTCAAATGAAATTATGCCAAAGTTTCTGCCACATCCGGAATTATTCCTTCCATATTTAAGCGTCGCGTCGGTTGGCGTCGGCGTCGGTTGACATCGGCGACGCCTGACGTCACACTGCAGGTAACTTTTATAAACTGATGGTTTTCTCGACGATCATTAAGTTACGTCACTTCCACGTTTAAAATTATTGGACGTTAGGAACGTTTTTTATAATATTATAAGAACTTATCGAAAGAAGCAAAATTGGCAGTACACAATGGAGTTCTGTCACCAACACTTATGTATGGTAGTGAAGCATAGTGTTGGAAAAAGAAGGATGAAAGTAGACTGAATGCTGTTGAAATGCGATCTATGTGTGGTAAGACTATGTATGATAGGTGTACAAATGTCGAAATTAGAGCAAAGTGCAAGGCTGAGACAAGCATTATCGACAAAATTAAGAAAGGGCTTTTACGATGGTTTGGTCATGTTGAGCGCATGAGGATGAAAGAACGGCTAAAAGAAGTAGTTTAAATGCAAGTGTGCCTGGACGTAGAAGCCGCGGAAGGCCGAGAAAGACATGGCTTGACCAAGTACGTCAAGTACTTGAAAGTGGTCATGTGAAAAGTCGGAATAATCGGCGTATGTGCATGAGAATATGTATGAATGTAGAGGAAGCAAAGGAAGTATGTCAGGACAGAGTGGTATGGCGTTCTATCCTTTCTGCCTACCCCTACGGGGAAATGGCGTGATGGTTAGTTAGTTATAATATTTTGTGAAAAAGGTCAGATACGTGATTCTGTATAATACTATCCAGACTCAATGGAGCACAGGGTTCAACAAGGGCAGCGATTCTCGATAATTTGTTGTTGCCAAATAGTCAGGAAATTATATAAAGTATTAACAAAGTTTTTTTATTAAAATAATAGTAAATATACTCAAATTATTAAAGAGCACAATATTTTATCCCTAAAATAAGAAGATTTGTACTTAACAGATTAAAAAGTATTTAGAGATTGCTTGTTTAAGTTCCTTAATTGAAAAACGCAAACAATCAGAATTCATATTAATTAAATTAACAGAATATTAAACGGCCGCGGTGGTTTGTAAAAATATTAACAAGTGTATGTGATTAATTTCAGCACACGTATGAATATACTCGGTGGACCATAACATCCAAATGGAATATTTTTTTATTTAATTATTCTGTAGGTACATGAGAGCTAAATCATCCTTAGTCCCTCAAGCTTTTAAGTGCCAGATGTCACTTGTAGCCACTTTGCACATAGGAATAAAAGTACCTTAAGAACCGCAATTTTTGCTGAAAGTTAAACAATTTAAATTAAACTCCCAATAAAAAGTAGTTGGAAAATATTAAGAATTCATTTCATTCATTATACCATATCCGCTCCCTATGTGGAGCATATAGAATCCATCTGGATCGCATATGGATCGGCTGCCATCCTCCCAAGGCAAGTCCACGTCCCGCAGCTCTGACGCAAACTGCCGACGAATTGTCAACAGTGGACGACCGGGACGCCGAGAACCTGATGCCTTGTAAAATAGGCAAGCATGGTAGCGGCTATCGGGAGGCATACGTAGTATATGGCCTAGCCAGCCGAAACGCCTTCGCCGGATGACAGTAGATACCGAAGGGTTGCTGTGTCCGTTGCCTCACCTCTGTGTTCCTTACAAAGTCAAACCACCGCACACCTAAAATTCTTCTAAGACACCTTTTCTCAAAACTCGGAAGTCTGCTGTCTTGGGCCCTAGTTAGGTGCCACGATTCGCAGCCATAGAGATGAATAGGAATTAAGAATTACATGATCCATATGTTTGTATCGTTTATAGTCCAAAGCTCACTTTTTCATTTTGGAAAAAGGGCGACAATCACCGTTTCTCAGGAGATGCTACGATACTACGATGCAGAATCAACCCAGCAATGGTTGTACCGCCGCGCCAGCACCAGTGTGGATGGGTAGACCAATCTCGCTACATAATCACATCACTTCGGATGTCAACATATTTCACGATAGTTGATCTTCCTTTAGGAAAGAACTTTCTAACTTATAATTACATACATTTCTTTCTACACTTTGTTATGGTAACCTATCTATTATCACATTATATATTATTGTATTAAATATGATTTGCATTTTTCTGTAATGTTTTTAATAACTGTGTGGTTTGGCCGATGGATTTGGTTTCTCGAGGTTGCTAGTGATGATTTGTGCCAGTCATTCTTGGAACAAGTAAACCCTTGGTTCCTATTCCTATATTCCTTGTCTATTACTAATTACTACTTACTACTACTTTCCCTTATCCGCACCCTATGGTGCATAGGGCACTGCATTGGTACACCAAATGCAGTGTATCTTGATCATTTTATTACATGAAGGTAAGTTGATCCTCAATCACAGATAACTATCGACGTAGTTAAAAACGTGCTAATCACGTGCTAACGCCAACGATTTGAGCGATCACAATGACATACCGTTCAATACCGCGCTCGCCGAGCCTAGAATTGACGATCTGATCCGAGCGGAGCCGATCTACGCGATACCGCGGCCGTACGTCAAACGTCAAATCATCGCGCTTGTCGGATTTTTATTATGTCGACTGCTTTTCTCAATATTTGGCTTGCCGAAAACCGGCTAAATGCAATACGGCACTCGAGAAAGATTGAATGAAGATATATGTGCGAATAAGATATATCTCGGGAAATGGCTCGCGACTAGAAGCGCTCGGTCAATAATCCCGATCGATAACTTTTTTAACGCGTGTTCCATTGTGATCGCGAAAACGTTAAACATCCATGGGTAAGAAATCGTTATCACGTCGCTTATTACCGAGATCGGTAGTGATCTGTGATCGAGCAACTGGAATCGAACCCGCGACCTCATGCACGGTAGCCAAACGCGCTTCAGCTGCACCACTATGAAATAAAAAATGCAAAAATCAAATTTTAATTTATGTTTTAGTGTCATACCACTATGCTACGAGGCGGACATTCCTTGTCTATACCGTCCTCTGTCCACAAAACCAATTATCTATGGCGCTTCGCGGGTAGTCCGAAAATTGTAACAATTCGCGACCCGCATCTTATAAACTCATCCATCTGTCGATCGAGCATTTTTCTCATTCAATTAACATTAAAATCAACCTTGAACTAGTTAAACACCGCATCTATTGTGTAATTGTGACTTTAGTGAAGTCGTTGTGATCTGTTTTATGTTTTTTTAAAGTTATTTTGGTGAAGTGCCGCACAGAAGATCTCCCCCGCTTTTTAGTCTCCATAAGACCAAGGTAAGGGCAATTTTTCTACAGAATTGACGGGTTTAGGTCTCGGTATCGCCTGGGAGCTGAGCATTTCGTTCGGCCTCTTTCTCCGCCTTATTCGTCTCTTAAATTCTAGCACACATACAGCTTTCCTGTGTCAAAAAATGATCGACAAAAACGCGCTGCAGCTGCACCACTATGAAATAAAAATGCAAAATGCAAATTTTAATTGATGTTTTGTGTCAGTTTGCTGTATTTCTAAAAATAAAATATATTTGAGAAATGCAGCAAACCGCTGCTAAAAAAAAACTAAAATGTATCTCTTGAAGCTTTTAAAGATGTGTCATTTTAACTTACTAACTAACCATCACACCATTTCCCCGTAGGGGTAAACAGAGAGGAAAGAACGCCATACCACTCTGTCCTGACAGACTTCCTTTGCTTCCTCTACATTCATACCATCTTCTTATGCATAATGCACATACGACGATTTTTCAGACATTTCACATGACCACTTTTAAGTACTTGACGTACTTGGCCAAGCCATGTCTTTCTCGGCCTTCCGCTTCTTCTACATCCAGGCACACTTGCATTTTAACTACTTTTAGGCGTTTTTTCATCAGTCATTCGCTCCACATGACCAAACCATCGTAAAAGCCCTTTCTTAATTTTTTCGATAATGCTTATCTCAGCCTTGCACTCTGCTCTAATTTCGACATTTGTACGATGGATTTTAAACTGACCCCTATCATACATAGTCTTACCACACATAGATCGCATTTCAACAGCATTCAGTCTACTTTCATCCTTCTTTTTTCCAACACCACGCTTCACTACCATACATAAGGGTTGGTACCAGAACTCCGTTGTGTATTGCCAATTTTGCTTCTTTCGATAAGTTCATGTGTCATTTTGATCATGTGTCATTTTGACTCCGATAATTTAAGCCAGCTCATAAGCCCAGAAGATGAACACTGCAATGTGTTCCAAAATGTCGGTCGCAACCAACAGGCCCACAAACACGGCATAAACACCCAGAAAAGCATCATCTGTAGCATTTTGATTCTCAGTAACTGAATTTAATTTTCTGAATTCAGTTTTGGTGTATCCTGTTAAACCCGCAGGTGAGTCAACCTCGTCGTGTTTGACTTTCATTAGGAAACATACATATACCGTACCGCACACCATTCTATGGAGTCTGGTAATTAAATACAATCCTGTTATTACTATTTCACTTTGGATTTCGATATTTTAGTATGGATAAAGGAAACATGGCGCCCCATCGCTGCCGCTGTGTGGGAGTAATTATTTATCACTGCCTCTACTATTTAGGGGTGATTATTCTGGGAATTAATGTTAAGACTGCTAATCAAACAGAAATTTTAATTAATGAGGAATTCTGATGGTACACATACTCGTACATAGATTTGAATTTAAAAAATGTTTGTCTGTACTTTCGCTCTTGTGTACCTAACTTTTCTAAAACGCATAAATTTTTTTATACATTATGATGTAATAAAACTCGTAGTACAACCCGAAAACTGGTGAATCTATAACATATTTGAAGTCGAATGTGTAATATGACTTAAAAGGTCATATTAAAAATGTAAGCTTGAAAAAAAAATTTCTTCTTCTCATAAAAGCTACTAAATACTACTAAAAAATTACTACTACTTTTCCTTACCCGCACTCAACGGTGCATAGGGCACTGCATTGGTACACCAAGTGCAGTGTATCTTGATCATTTTATTAAATGAAGGTAGGATGATCAGTCCTACGCTTCAGTACCATTCCAAGGTATCACACATGAAATATTAATATGAAAATATCATGTTAATAAATATTTCATGTTGACCTTCTACGGGAATCGAACCCGCGACCTCAAGCACGGTAGCCAAATGCGCTACCGCTACGCTACGAGGCGGACAAGTAAAATTATACAATTCCATATTTAAATGCTGTTTTTTTTAAATTTTGTTTTCTTAGTGGATAGTATTAATTTGACTAAATAAATCACATTTGATAACAATTTGCAAAAAATTATCGAAAAAAATATAAACTTCGTACCTACTCAATTTTCTCATATGGGTCAAATAAATATTTAAAAAATCTACGAAAATCGACTCCAAATATGACGTAGATTCACTGGTTTCCAGCTTATACATCGAGTTTTGTTACACCATGTATAGGTAGCTATTGTTGTACAGGGTGGCGGAGATTGAGTGACCACATATATGTAATGGACGCCACAATTAAAATTTCTAGGTAAAGGAGTAAAAAATAAAACAAGTTTTGCAAATTTACTAAAGTTTTATTGAAATAAAATGTCCGAAAGATGGCGTCCTTATACGGAAATGCATTTTGAGGCGCTCGCTGAAGTCACTCACCATTTTCTATAATGTTTCTTCGGGAAAGGTTCGTTTAACAACAACATTTCTTTTTTTTTTTTTTTTTTTTTTTTTTTTTTTTTTTTTTTTTTTTTTTTAAAAGAAATCTATGCAATCTTATGATATTTGCACATATTTCAATTTGTATATACTATTTCCAATAAAGCCTAAGCGGCTTGTGCTTGAAATAGGAATCGAGTCGTGTCGAAGTGGGGATTCGAACCGACGATCTCTGGACTCAGAGACCGCGACGCTACCCACTGGGCCACCACCCGTTCACTTTTTCAACTTATTATCACGAATGTTAAGACTCTACAATAACATAGAAATTAATGTAAATATATATATTTTTAGTAATAGTCGTGGTGAATTAAGCAGGATTTTGAATGTAAGTAGCTTCTTGAAATTAGTCCATTAGTAATTTTGTTATTTTCATACAATTTAATATTATTTAATATAATTTAATACAATTTAATATAAATTTAATATAATTTAATATAATTACGAAAATTAATTAAATATAATTTAGTATAATTTAATATTGAATAAAATATATTTTATTATAATTTAATTTAATATATTTTTATAGTTTAATTTAATATAATTGAATATAATTTTTCGGATTTTAATAATTTTACAAATATTTTAATGTCTCTGTGTGTAATTTAAAAAAAATGCTTTGTAATTCTGTAATAAGATGTACAAATAGATATATGTAATGGTTGATGTTCTAATTCAAAGTAAAAGATTGGAGCATTATTATTTACCAATAAAATAAATGTAATACTGTATGTTTTCTGTCAAAACAAAAATAAATAATAACAAAATAGAAACCTTTTGACTGTGGCGCGTGGCCCAACATCTTCTCATCTACAGATTAACTTAATTCACCATTCCCAACTCCATCAAAATCATGATCCATCACATACACATTATTCGCTGCGTTAATTTTTATGTGGGCCTTAACGACCCAGAGGGTTAGCACGTCGGGTCAAATGCGAACCGTTTTAAGGTGAATCGACAATTATCCGTCATCCAGGGATCAATCGAGGGCAATAACCTTAGAGGTCGCCTTAGAAATAGGTAAATTGACCAGGTGATTGGGGATGTAGACTGTAGCAGCTACCGGGGGTTGAAGAGGCTGGCGGGGGACAGAACCAAATAAAAGAAGCGTGTTCTAGTACATCAAAATTAGGATTGCAACTAACTAACTAACCATTTCCCCTAAGGGGTAGGCAGAGAGAATAGAACGCCACACCACTCTGTCCTGGCATACTTCTCTTGCTTCCTCCACATTCATACATCTTCTCATGCACGCACGTCGATTGTTCCGACCTCTTACATGCCCACTTTCAAGCACTTGTTTTACTTGATCATGCCATGTCTTTCTCGGCCTTCTTCGACTTCTACACCAGGCACAGTCGCATCATATATTTTTTTAGCCGTTCTTTCATCATCTATTCGTCTTCATGACCGGACCAACGTAAAAGACCTTTCTTAATTTTGTCGATAATGCTTATCTCAGCCTTGCATTCTGCTCTAATTTCAACATTTGTACACCTATCATACATAGTCTTACCACACATTCACCTGAGAGATTGCATTTAAACTGCATTCAATCTACTTTCATCCTTATTTTTCCAACTCCATGCTTCGCTTCCATACATAAGGGTTGGTACCAGAACTCTATTATGCACTTCCAATTTAGCCTCTTTTGATAAGCATTTATTAGATACTACCGACTTTAAGGCACCATTAATTCTGTTACCGGCACTAACCCTCCTTTCAATGTCCTTGTCCATATTTCCATCACCAGTGAACATGCTTCCCAGATATACAAATTCTTCCATTTAGGATTGTAACTTTACAAAAAACAAACAAAATAGACTTTTGACAAGCCTTGTTGTGTTTTAAGACGCTTGGGAGTAGGATTTTACTCCACAATCTCCTATCCTCGAAGTCCTTCAACCCTCTCCTTCCTTTGGACTCCGGGTATACAAAAATAATCTTAATCTAGATCGCGCCAAACAAGTTTTTAATTATTTTTCGGCGCGTTTCATGTCCGAGTTTACACTCTATAATATGCACTTTATATAAACACTTGTTATATTATTAGGTAAATAAAATTGTTTGTACTAGTTAAATAATGTCTAATTAAAAACATAAAATAATTACACTTTCTTCACACTCTAAACTTTGAGACTTTGGTTATTCAAGAGGAATTTTTTTAGCAATGTTTTTCTTTGCGCCAGATTAGTGGCGCCTCTCACCTCATCTGGAAGGTTATTGAATAATCTTGGTACTATGTATTCTTCCGTTCTGCTTCCGTAGTAGTTGAGGGCTGGAGGCTCCACTAATCTTTGGGCTGCTATAGCTCGTGTTCCGTGACTGTGCTACTTGTTTTTTGTCTTCGAAATGCTTCATTATCATTTTAAAGTTGTATATTTGCTTGACTGGGAGTACTCTTACGTATTTGAACAAAATTGGCTTGACAAGACTCCCAGTGTCCAATCTACACGCTGGTCAAATCGAACTCTTGACTTAATTCATGGTAGCCTAATGTAATTTATTTATTTATTGTATGTGTCCATACTGTCCATGTATTTATTTATTTATGCTTCAGGACTGCCAAATAAGCTAAAAGCTGGGTAATTGGCAGACCCGTTTACATATTATATGTAATTATTAATAGTAAATATAGTAGGTTATCATTGTGTTTATAAGGAGATGAAGGACTACACCACTATGTATATCCACTATAGCACAATAATTTTCTAAATAATGTTGTATTTTACTATATTCTTATGCCCGCTTTATATGGGACAGTTTCTTGTTCAGAAAACTACACAGGTTCTTGTTCAGAAAACTGTGCAGTCTGTCAAACTTCTGTCAAAAGACACGCTAAATATGTGTATTTTTGAAACGCGATTGTAAGTTATTATCGTATGTTTGCTCTCAGGAAATTGTATATTTAGCTAAAAATGTAATATGTTATTGGTTTTTTACGTATTTAAAAGCATACAATAAGCCAATGTATACTTAAACGTTTACATAAAAAACATTGACTGTCATGTCAGCTTAAATCTGACACTAGCACACAGTTTTTCATGCAGTTTTAGCTTTATACGGGACCGTTTTCAGACTGCACAGAAAACTGCGCAGAAAACTGTCCCGTATAAAGCGGGCTTTATGCTAAGCACCCCCCAATGCCATTTTATAGTGATAACCCCTCTCAGCCCAATACCTCCCTTTATTGTGATTAATTCGTAGTATTGCAGAAATCTTTGCCAAAATAGTTCTAAAAGCTGGTACGTAGTTAGGTCGAATAACTTATTCGGAAACATTGCTGTAATTACTTTTAATTACTGCGTATGATTCCTAGAATACATAGGCAACTGAAATTCCTAAGTTTATTGGCAGTAAAGGACTACAAATGTGTATTTAAATTGTTTAACAACGGAGTTCTGGTACCAACCCTTATGTATGGAAGTGTGGTGTTGGAAAATGAAGGATGAAAGTAGACTTAATGCTGTTGAAATGCGATCTCTCAGGCGAATGTGTGGTAAGACTATGTATGATAGGTGTACAAATGTCGAAATTAGGACAGAGTGCAAGGCTGAGATAAGCATTATCGACAATATTAACAAAGGGCTTTTACGATGGTTTGGTCATGTGGAGCGAATGAGTGATTAAAGAACGGCTAAAAAAAGTTTAAATGCAAGTCTGCCTGGACGTAGAAGCCGAAGAAGGCCGAAAAAGACATGGCATGACCAAGTACGTCAAGTACGTCAAGTGGACATGTGAAAAGTCGGAATAACCGGCGTATGTGCATGAGAAGATGTATGAATGTAAAGGAAGCAAATAAAGTATGTCAGGACAGAGTGGTATGGCGTTCTATCCTCGTGATAGCGTGATGGTTGGTTAGTTAGTTACAAGTACCGGAAAGAAGTCATGTGAAAATTTGGAATAATCGGAATATGAGAAGATGTATAATGTATGAATGTGGATGAAGTAAAAGTAAGTAATAAAAATACGTATTGATTTTTACAAGTTCCGTTTCAGTATAAGGTCGCTGAACATTTTCTACGCTATTTAACACTCTGGTTTATTGCTTATGAAGTGGTGGAGTGTAAAATAGTGCGCGTTCATTTGTTTCCGCGAGGGCCCTTTTCTAGGCGAATTATTACTGAGCTATTGAATCTTCTACTATCTACTAGCTTGTATAAATCTCATAAATAACTGATAATATTATAGCACATATTTCATAGGAATTATTACCCTTTTACTGCTAAATACAGTATTGGATTGTAACATTGAACCCAAGCTGCCTCTTCATTACGCCTGCAGGATCCCGCCGCTGCCGCTCTGATACAGATCACTACCGGTCGGTAATAAGCGACGTCATAACGATTTGCGGGCTTACTCATGGAGGTTTAACGTTTTCGCGATCACAATGGAACACGAAGAAATTAAAAGTTACTTAGTATCCGATCGGGATTATTAGATGCGCATAATACTAGTCGTAAAGCCATTTCCCGAGATGACACCTTATTCGCACATATATTCATTCAATCTTGATTATAACGCCATTCGCGCAAATCCAAATAGAGAAAGCAGTCGACATGCTTCACCCGATCCGACAAGCGCGTTGATTTAATTTTGACGTACTGCAGATATCGCGTGCATCGGCCCCGCTCGGTCTCAGGATCGGCTGATGCGTCGGAACTCGCCGAACCGTCTTCCTGTGTGACGGTCATAAATCGTTAGGGCTCGTAGTTAGCACGTTTTTAACCACGTCGATAGTTATCTGTGATTGAGCAACTGGTTGACCGTCGATGACCATCCTACGGGTGTGCTCGGCGGAGCTGATGGATGCTGGCCGCGTGGGAGAAGGTTTCCTGTAAGGTGAAAGATGAAGAAGAAGAAATACAGTTACTGTAGTATCCTGTATGTTTTATAATAAATATATGACTGATAATATTTTAGTAAAAATTTTAAGGAATTATGACTCCATATAGTATGTTCCATATTATATGATGATATTGTTGTTCTTATTTTACCGGAACGAGCTGTTAACTCTTCAGTAAATAAATTAAATTTAAAAACTTTGTTTTTTTATTCACTTTTTTATTTTAAACACTTAGCCAACTAGTTTCAATCTACTCGTCCTCAGGGCTACTTATCAACTAAAAACTTAACAGTAAGAATTATACAGAATAAGTACAAGGCTGGCAAGGAGTGCAAGGCTGAGATAAGCATTATCGACAAAATTAAAAGGCTTTTACGATGGTTTGGTCATGTGGAGCGAATGAATGATGAAAGAACGTCTAAAAGAAGTTTAAATGCAAGTGTGCCTGGATGTAGAAGCCGCGCAAGGCAGAGAAAGACATGGCATGACCAAGTTCGTCAAGAACTTGGGAAGTGGGGTGATGGTTAGTTAGTTAGTTATAATATAAAGTGAATAAAAAAAACAAGTTTTTTAATTTTATTTCTTTACTCAAGTTAATAAAATGATTCACAAAGTTTGTGCTTCGAACATCAAAGATATAACCTCTTCCACTATTAAGGCCCCTTACGGGGTCCCCCATACATTCATGTACGTCAGGGCAAAATTCCCTTGTACTTCATGGTTCATTAAATAAAGATGAAAAAAATATGATGTAATTATTAATTCTTTTTCTAGTGAATTATCGGACTAATTTTTTTTAAAAATATTTCGTTGAATCACAATTAATTTAAAGAAACCCCCTGTTTTTAATAACATTTGATGCATAACACAAAAAACAGTACATATAAGATTAAAAAAAAAAATGTTATTAAAGAATACGTATATATCTAGTGCATTATCTGATTAAAATTTGTAAAACATTAGTAGATTTTTGATTATATTAAATTTAGTGTTTTAACGAGCGCTCATCCGGGCGCTTACTACATTTTAAAGATTATCGTGTATTTTTTGTATACCTACGCGATGCAAATAATAATGAAACCAAACGGCGCGACGTTCGATCGGATTTTGGTCGTGTTTTAACGAGTGCTCATCCAGGCGCTTACTACATTTTACAATTAACAAAGGGTGGACCTAGTAGCCCCTTAAATCCGATTTTTTGACACCATTTCTTTGTATATTTTAGTGGATGTAAGACTTAAGCTCACTTTATATGGCGCAGTTTACTACACAGTTTTCTGTGCAGTCTGAAAACGGTCCCGTATAAAGCTAAAACTGCATGAAAAACTTTGTGCTAGTGTCAGATTTAAGCTGACATGACAGTCAATGTTTTTTATGTAAACGTTTAAGTATACATTGGCTTATTGTATACTTTTAAATACGTAAAAAACCAATAACATATTTACATTATTAGCTAAATATACAATTTCCTGAGAGCAAACATACGATAATAACTTACAATCGCGTTTCAAAAATACACATATTTAGCGTGTCTTTTGACAGAAGTTTGACAGACTGCACAGTTTTCTGAACAAGAAACTGTGTAGTTTTCTGAACAAGAAACTATCCCATATAAAGCGGGCATTAGTGTTTTCCTTCAAGAATTATCTTGAACTTTATGAAATGTTTTCACGCAATGTTACAAGTATATCTACGTACTATGTAGGTATACTTTAAAAGGCTAGATGCGCTGTAAAAGTTTCGTTTGGTTCCAGTTTTTCCCGCTTTTGTGTTCCGCCATAGTTAATGTATTTCCGAGTGGAAAGTTTTAGTCAGAGAACCAGCGATAATGTTATTAATTATTCAGTCATTTCCCACCTTCGTTGCTCTTCGCGAGAATCGCCAAAAACGAAGCGAAAAATTCGCCATCCTGACATGTGGTCCGAACAAATTTGCATGCCAACTGTGCGAGAAAAATACCATAAAAATTAGCGATTCCCTCGGATTTTTTTCGTATTTTAATATCCCTGTGACTAATATGGTAATTTTAGCGTAGACATAATAGAGTTGAAATAAAATTTTTGATGTTCTGTAAAAAAATATTAGAAGTTTTTGTTAAAAAATATTTAATTAAGAAAAATCAGATTTGAAAAAAGGAGTGTCTAGTAATAACAAGGGTTTAAATTAGTGACGTGCATACATAAAATGCGGTCACATATTTTAAATTGCTTTACATAGGTTTTTAATTTTTTTGTTTTTACTGTAATGTCCGCCTCGTAGCATGGTGGTAACGCATTTGGCTACCATGCATGAGGTCGCGGGTTCGATTCCCGTAGGGAGTCAACACGAAATATTCATTCACATGTTTTTATTACATGTGTGACACCTTGGACTGGTACTGAAGCGTAGAACTGATCACCCTACCTTCATGTAATAAAATTATCAGGTTACACTGCATTTGGTGTACCGATGCAGTGCCTTATACACCATTGGGTGCGGTTAAGGGAAAGTAGTAGTAGTAGTAGTAGTAATGGTTTTAAATTTTATTCATTAACAATTTATATTTTATATCAGGGTTACTTACACACAGCATTGGGTGAATAAGTTTTTTTATTTTAAAGGGTGGCTCAGAATAAGGGCGTTGGCCAGGTTTTCCTTTAGGTCTTCAAAAGCTTGTTGACAAATTGGTTGCCAGTCGAATGGAGTATCGTCTATATTGGCAAACCCATGAACGAATCGACAAACGAAGGTGTATGGTCCCAGAAAGATTCTTATTTCATGTTTATCTCTTGGAATCACTCCCAGAGTTTTTTTATCTTACAAAAAAGTCAAAACTTATAAGGTTCTGTAATTTTATTACTCAGCTTGAATATCTATTAAACGTGATTACAATAATCAGCTACTGATCCCTACACATGCGATAGATTTTAGATTTTATCTAAAGGCCCGGTCGTGAGAATTTTTAAATAGCCCCCAAACCAGTTAAGGCTTGTTCTTCCTGAATACAAAACAACCCTTCGGCTTGTGACAGGACCACGAACTAGGGGGTGATAAAAATGGTAATGTACAGTTGCTGGTAGATAATATTACGGTCCTTATACTGCAAAAACCGACTAACTGCTGGTTTTGTTTGACAATTAGATTGTGGGCTTAGTATTTCCCATACTAAAATAATGTACCAAAATATAGTGAAGTGAAAAAGGCAATGCGTGAATCCATTTCCAACGTAATGAATTCAAATTAGTGATAATAAATGAATAACCTACAAATTTATTATTAGTAGACGATGAGTCACTGTGATTTAAGATATATTTTTTAAATCATTGTTTTTTGTTGCCAATTTAAACTCATACCATCCAAAAACATTATTTATTCAACCACAATACATAGGTAATGAGTATAGCACAAAACTAGATTTTTTTTGGACTAGGTAAGATTGTTTCGAATTTAATTACTTACTAGAAGACGCCTGAAGATGTCTCGTCAATTTATTTGCTTATGTATATAAACAGTAAATTTTGCACAACATTTTGAATGTGTAGATAGAATACTTGGAGACAAGTTACTGGATTATATTTATATGGATTATACAAATTACTGGGCCCAGCATGGGTATAATCTAGTAATTTGTAACAAGTATGGAATTTCATCATCATAATCATCATACCATATCCGCTCCCTATGTGGAGCATATGGAATCCACAAACTGCCTCCAGGCCAAGCGATCGGCTGCCAGCTCCCGTGCATCCTCCCAAGTCAAGTCCACGACCCTGATGCCTGATGTAAAATAGGCAAGCATGGTTAAGGCTCTCGGGAGGCATACGTAGCATATGGCCTAGCCAGCCGAAACGCCTTCGCCGGATGACAGTAGATACCAAGAGTTGCTGTGTCCGTTGCCTCACCTCTGTGTTCCTTACAAAGTCAAACCACCGCACACCTAAAATTCTTCTATGACGCCTATTCTCAAAACTCAGAAGTCTGCTATCTTGGGCCCTGGTTAGGTGCCACGATACGCAGCCATAGAGGAGAACAGGTGTGATGCAGGCGGATTTGGTTTTAACCGAGTAAACATCCGATCTCCAGACAGCTTTCATACTGTTGAATGCGGCGCCCGCTACTCCAAGCCGCACTCCCAGTTCTTTCTGAACTCTGCCGCTTTCTGTCATGTACGCTCCCAGGTATTTGAAGCTCTCGACCCTTTCGATGACTCGACCCAAAAAAGCCAGGAATGGACTTTTACTTCTCTGAAATTCGTGTTCGGGGTGTGGACCACTTTTAGCGCCCACGTGCGTAATGTACAGAACTAAAGAACATTCGAAATAAACCCGCATTATTTTTGTGCCATTGGTCCAAATAGCCAATTCAAAGTAATTTATGGCTGTTTTAATAGAGGCGAACAAATTACTGAAGCGATTATAATTATAACATGAAACACCTCTATCAAAACTTTCTCATTTCCCGTTAACCCTCAACACCCTGTTACTTGAAGTGAAATGCTGTTTAGGGATGATGCTTCTGGTTTTCTTCCCTTACCAAATCATCTTTCTTGGCTTCTGTAACGAAATTTTGTATGGAAATACTAGCCGAAATGAGGAATGTTGTGATACATCAAGTGGCCACTTAACCCAGCAAATGACTGGTCAAATTTAATATTCAAGTCATCGAAAGGGTTGAGAGTTTCAAGTACTTGTAAGCATCGATGACGGAAAATAATTAAAAGTATAATTTTTTTGACATAATTAAGAATTTGATAGAAGTTATAGATTTATATTCTTGTATAAAGAAATTTTGGTTGTTTAGATTGAAGATTAATTTACTTAAATGTCTTTCAAATTTAATTGATTTTATTTTAAAAATTTATGATGAAACTTACTCATATAAAAAATTAAAAATTGTAAAACGAACTCCTTCTCTAAACACAAGTATCCACTTTATTAGAGAGGTAGAAACGTTATGTCTGAATTTTTGTATATTACCAACAATATGTTTAGGTATATTATGTTTTGTAACAGATTGGCGATCGTGTTTTTGCAGCGGCCGGCCCTTCTACCTGGAATCAGTGCTGCCAGATCCGAGAGACGGCTTCTCCCACCCGGCGCTGCCAGTTTTCCCACTTTCGGCCAGAAATTCCCGTTTTTCTCTCAAAAGGCTTAAAAACGTTCATTTTGAAGAAAAAAATGTTATTTGAAGTCATTGTGTGTATGGGGAAGACTCCGGAGACATTAGTGGCCGTATAAAGTGCGTGAAAACGCAATAAAACACAGTCAGATGCTACAGTCAGATGTCTTCCAGGATGGACAACTTCTCAGGTCGAAAACAAATAAAAGCCATGTATTTAGACGGAAAATGGCAAAATTCACATAAATTATGCCCACAAGTGCAAAAATTCCCGTTTTTTCCCCTCTTTTTCGGAATCTTCCCGTTTTTCCCGTTTCAAAATTTGGGCCGAAAATTCCCGGAAAGTGGGAGAATTCCCGGAAAGTGGGAAAATTCCCTCCGTCTGGCAGCACTGCCTGGAATCGACTGCCTTCACACTTACGCACCATTCAGAGCCTAGTCAATTAACATCTCAACTCACATACATATTCCCAGGATGCGTAATTAACCGCTAGGAGATCAGGTTAAACAATCTTTAATTGTAAAGCGCCCTTGAGTTGATTTTTCACAAAAATGGCGCTTTGTAAGTTAGACGATTATTATTATTATAACTGTTATGCTCCCTTACCTGTATTCAATGGTGCATAGGGCACTGCATTGGCACACCAAGTGCAGTTCATTGATCATTTGAAGATGAAATATAATTTTATAATTTTGTTCCTTTTTCAACGCAGGTTACCTCGTGGTAACGGAAGGGTTGAAGGGGGATAAAATAAAACGTAGCAAACATAAATAAGCGGTAATTTTTATCTTGTGCCCCCGGTTAACGAGCATTGATATCGTAAAAACGTGTCTTACCTTCTTTTGCAATTTCGCCGATAATTTTATAGTGGGGTAAAATGTTTGGACTGAAATATTATCTAAATGTTTTTCTTCATACTGGCGGCTCGCATAAAGCCTGGTATAGACGGGATGTTTAAAAATTAATAAAGATGTTTTATATAATTTTGTTTGTCATAATTTTTTAAATAAGGCTTTACTTCGGTACCTAATTATAACATTCTAAATTAAAGTTTTTTCATTAGTTTATTTCCTTACCTGCACCTAATGGTGCATGGCGCGTAGGTAGTGGTTACACCAGTGCAGTGTTTTAAGATGTTTTTGACGTTATAACGTCTAATAAATCTATGAACGCCGGCTGCACACACGAAAAAGCATGACTCATTGTCACGTTCCGCCTGAGCCGAGTGTGCAAGCGAGAGCGCGGAACAAGCGATAGAGGGCCACGATCGGCCTAAGCTTTCGGTTTGAGACGCATCTATCTCCCTTTCACTCCATCGGCCGATGCGTCCGAGTAGAAGGGAGACAGCAGCAGCACATAATAAGGAAAAACAAAAAAAAATTCAATTAACTCCTGCTTTGTATTATACAAAATAATGATAATTCAGTAATAATAATTCAATTTAAATCATAAAAGTACCTATGCTATTTTTCATCAATGTTTTCTTATGACGTTATCACGTAAAATTATCGCCCGTAAACCGACTTTACAGACAGCCAAAAGTTTTTATTTAACGCAATATAATCAGTTTTTCGCTTCAGTGCCAGTCCAAGGTAAATATGAAATATTAATTTTAAAAAAAAATATTTATTCTTGACTCCGACGGGAATCATACCCATGACCTCTCGTACGGTAGTCACATGCGCTACCCGCTACTTTGATGCTTGGCTTTGATGTGATACTTGTCGTGGCTTGATTAAACACAAGCACGTACTAAGATATGTACATGCAAAAGTTCGGAATAAGCGACTAATCGAAATAAGCGTGAATGAAAATAATTATAATTGCGGAATAAGCAGGCCAGGACAGAGTGGTGTGGCGTTTTATCCTTTCTGTCTATCCTTTCGACAACAACAGCAGATGTCCCGGACGCCGAGAACCTGATGCTTTGTAAAATAGGCAAGCATAGTTAAGGCTCTCGGGAGGCATACGTAGTACATGGCCTAGCCAGCCGAAACGAACGCCCGCCGGATGACAGTAGATACTAAGGGTTGCTGTTGACAATCCGTCGGCAGTTTGCGTCAGAACTACGTGACGTGAACCTGGCTTGGGAGAATACGCGCTAACTGGTTGGCTTGGAGGCAGTCTGTAGAATCCATATGCTCCACGTAGGGAGCGGATATGGCGTGATGATGATGATGTCTATCCCTTCAAGAAAATGAGGAAAAATATTTTAAAAAGAAGTGATCGAATGAATTAATAATGGAAATCGTTATATTTAAATGCAATTCTGTGTAAATTTGCCTTTATAGAAGCGGTAAATTGAGGGGTGTGCGTGCAAAATTTTTGACATTATCCGGATTGGAAATATTGAATGCCATAGTTGTTTTTTTGTTCCACTCTGTATTCATCGGGATACCTTTAGCTCTTTAAAATTTGCCTTTTAAGTAAGGAAAAGCACACACGTAGATTATTAACTTTTTTGAAATATTTTTTGCCAATTTTCACTTTTTAAAATCAGAATTTAAAGGTACAATACACCTACAGGAATTAACTAGTTACCAACATTTTTCTGTAAATTAAATAAAATAACAAAATCACAAAATTAAAGTTGCTATCCGTTTATCAATTTGTTCATTAATAAACATGACTAAATTATTCGAGCCTTTGTTTAGAATTTACAAAATCTAAAAATTACGTTATTGTACGGTTTCCATACAAACAATTACCAGTTGGTAGACTTTTCTCTATTGTTTTTTGAAGTTATACTTCTTTGCGCCCGTTAGACACTTTGGGGTGGGATGTTGGTCGAGAAACCGCGTCACGCTGATTTTTAAGAGAAAATGGCGCCAACTGTCAGTTCCTACCAGTTTGTTTTTATTATTCTAATTCGATGATTTTATTTGTAATTCTAATATTTAAAGTAGGCAAGTAGGTACCTACCTACTTATAATAAGTACTTGCTTTTAAAGTGCCTATCTGGAACGCCACATGATTACATAATTACAAATTTAATGTTTATTTTTAATATTTTTATCATTCCAATGTGTATTTCCTTTTCATTTATCTATTAATTACTTTATTAAACTTTTTATTCGGTTTTTTTGTTGTTTGTTAAAAATATAAAATATTAAAAAAAAACTATCAAATCTACTATATTTTTTTCCATGAACAAACAGAGCCATTGATACATTTTCTAAAAGACAAACTAGACTTGGTAATGTCGAATGACAAGAATCAAGGTACGACCAGATACGGAACGACCATTGATGCTGTATTTAGTAGATATCTTGAAAAGTTTGAGTCTAGAATATATGTTAGTTACTTTAGTTATCATAAGCCAATTGTGTCTTTCTTGGAATACAGTACGATTTCTAATGACCAACCAGAAAATGAGCAAGATGAAAGAATGATTATAGAAGAAATAACTGATAATGATAATATAGGTGTATAATATAACAATGAAGTCACGTATAATATATTGAATATAAATATATTGAATAATATTGAAAAATGTCTTATATTTCATTTATATATCCTGTCTGTTTGTGTGCGTGAGTGGGTGTATGAGAATGGCCAAAGAAGTATAACTTCCACCGTGTGGTCCGACGCACACCGATTTTTTATTATTTAAACTATTGATGATTTTTCCTTTTTTGTCAAAGTTTTCGGATAAATCACGGACTTCCTATCAAGAATCACCGATTAGATTTAAGCAAATCATGCGTAAAAATAGTATAGTTCGCTTTTATGACTAGAATGTGACGTGTTCATTATTTGCGTCGTGCCTTTGTCACAGGTTACATTACTATGCAAGTTTGAATAAATAATACAAAATAAACTTCTGAAAAAAAAATTCTCACGATAAAAGAAAAAGAGAATAGGTGTTTACCCTTTGAACAAGAATTCACTAAAAGGGGCGTTTCCATACAAATTTTCTGAAAATTTGGTGTCACCTAGTTGGTGGCCAATTAAGTAGTACAGATTTATGTGGGTGCACAGAAAGAGAGAGAGTAAAACAGGTACTTACGTTTTTTACAATGGTTTATTCACAAAAACTAACTACTGATGCTAACACTTAAATGAATGAAAAATAATGTTGAAGAATGGCTAATAAAACAATTATTTTAAATTATCTCGAAGTTGGCGGGAATAATGTGCCTTAGAGACGCGTGCGATCACGAGGCGAGCCGAAAGGATTCTTGGCGTAAGTTCGTACGCCTTCGTACGTGTTCGTCTTCCCTCGTCGCGTCATTGTCGGCGGTCGTCGGCGGCCGTCGCCGTCGGCGCGTGACGTCATTGTTGCCCGCCACAAAAATATACGCTTTCCAGGGTTAGTTTCATAACACCAATTATTATCAAATTCCACCGCCTAAAGACTTTAAAACTTAGGCCAATACACGAAACGAGTGACGTCGATGTCTAGTGATGACGTAGTGGGTATCTAGACACCTCAGACACGGTAGTATCTTTCTAGTATGGAATGTCACTTCTCTGAAATTCTTATTCGGAGCTTTTACCATGCTAATTTGTAAACAAATCACGGTTTAATTTTGTAAACAATTTAAACAAAAAACATAATACAAATAATCATTTACGTCTGTTGGTAATCTCGAGTCTAAATATGAATTAATTAAATAATAATAGTTGAATTTGAAAACTCATTAACAGACATGAATTTCTGTATAATAATTACATGTCGTGCGAGACTTAATTCCTTGAATAGCCAGTCAGGGGAAGGGCTTGAGAATATAACAAGTCTTCATGTGAATTTCCATCAATTTCTAACAAGCGTATCTCACACTTGAACAGTTTTGTAGGCAAATCAGAAACATGTTATTTCTATTGTCTGTCTCTGTACAAATAGGCAGAAATGTTTATGTATTACAAACTGTATCTCCTATCTATAGAGATATGAAACGAGACGAAATATGTACGAAGACTACGTTTAATACAACCCCTACTGAGGTAGATAATAATTATATTTGAAAGTGCGTTGCCTACAAATTCAATTCATGATTTGTATAGTAAAGAAAATCTATAAAAAGATTGCATTCCTCGATAACTAAGAGTAGATAAGGGATAGCTTACAAAAAGGACAATTTATCAGGGAGTTATTTCTACTACTACAACTACTACTTTTCCTTATCCGCTCCCAATGGTGCATAGGGCACTGCATCGGTGCAAGTGCAGTGATTCTTGATGAATCTATTAATCATTCAGCACATACAAGTTTGAAACACAATTTTAACTCTGAGCTTCATGGCCACAATAGACGTAATTCAAAAAACCTCCATATTCATAAAAATTTGGATCCACAAAATTCGGTAAAAAATCCCTAATGAACATTTCTTGATCCCAATATAATAAACTACCCCATGAATTAATAATAAATAAATCAATACATAGTAGAGCCCTTAAAGATTTGTATTTAAATATGTTTTTCAATGATAATTATGATGTATAGGATTAAGATTGAATGTGTTAATTTTGTATCGTCTTTCTTATTCGTGTTTGATTGTGCAATATGTAATTAAAAATGTATATAATACCGGTCCCAAAATGAGTTTTTATAACTCCTGGGAATATAATACATGTATGTTTAATATTAAAAAAAATAATAAATAAATAAGGTAAGATGATCAGTCTTACGTTCCAGTACAAGTCCAAGGTATCACACATGAAATATTAACGATGTTTAAATTTTTTAAATAAATAAAAATAAGTAGGAACCTAGTACTGAAGAGGGAATATACTAATATTCTTTAAATGTATGAATTTTTTTATAAAAATACCAAAACGCCTATGTTTAAGAAGAGAATACATAATTATTGCACATACTGTATTAAATTTAAAGGTAAGCTTTCATTGTCTTCAATTAAACTTTCGCTGAGCGCCTCCATATATTTCGATTTGAGATGTAGACACAATAAAGCTTTCTATGAACTATACAAGACTATACCTATCAAATTCTATTGGATCAAAGCGTGGACAAGAATAAAGGTCTTAGGCAGGGTTTTACATTAGATAAGACGCTTGCACGCGAGTTGCAAGTAGCTTATATAAAGTAAAAAGCTCTACCTGTCTTGCTCGTGCTGGTAACAAACAAGTGAAATTTAACTTGAATGGGAAATCTATTTCACAGGCAGAGTGTTTTTTTGCACGCTATGATTAACCTATTGGATGATAGTAGCAAATAAATTCTAATGTAAGCAAATGCAAGCTGTGTTGACGTCACACTTGCTGTTACTTGCTCATTCCCTTGCTGGCTCTTTGTAACAAAGTTAATTAATGAAATTTAACTTGCATGGGAAATCTATTTCACAGTACCTACAGCTGTGTGTTTTCGTGTGCGTAATTATCGTTACGAAGGTTATACGTATTGGATGTTACGTATTGGTTCCAAAGGCAAGTATATTTTTTTTTTTTAAAACAAAAAAATCTGTTACAAAACATGATATACCTAAACATATTGTTGGTAATATACAAAAAATTCAGACATAACGTTTCTACCTCTCTAATAAAGTGGATACTTGTGTTTAGAGAGGGAGTTCGTTTTACAATTTTTAATTTTTTATATGAGTAAGTTTCATCATAAATTTTTAAAATAAAATAAATTAAAATGAAAAATGTAAATATTCCTCTGTATGGAGTTTAGGCTGGGGTAGGTCTTATATGTTTTTTTAATTTAGTTTTAAAGATTTGATAATTTTTTATGGATTTTAAGTTTTCCGGAAGTTTATTAAAGTTTTTTTTACCCACGTACGTATAATGATTTAACGCTGCTGTTGTTTTACATCTGTGTAATATTAAATTATTAGGAAATCTAGAGTCACGTGAATTTTGCACTTCAGTTGTTTTTTTTTAGTTTGTAAGATAGAGGCTTTATTAAAAATTTCATCAATTGTTGGTACATTAAATTCTTCAAATACTAATTTTGAAGGGTATTTCTGGGCTTTTTAAGTTATACAGTCGAACTATCGATCTGTAGAACCACAAAGAAAAATCGACGGAACCTTTAAAACGATTTATAATATTTTACAAAATATTCAAATTAACAGTCTTTTTCTTCTTCTTCATCAACCATTGTTCATGAACTGCTGGACATAGACCTTCCTCATATTGGTCCACTGCTTTCTGTCCTGGGCTTCGAGCCATGCCATCTGGATCCTGCAGTACTTTTTATATCGTCTGTCCATCGTCTTGGTGGTCTTCCTTACTGGTATCTTTGCAGCTCTAGGTCTCCAGTTAAGTAGGCGTTTCGTCCATCGGTCCTCACTCTGTCATGCCACATGTTCACTAATTACGTATGCTGGAAATAATTGCATATTTTTCTGAGCAAAAAAAGTTGAGTAATATTTATAGACCGATTTTTCGATTTGGCCCAAGTGAAAATATATAAGTGGTTTGACTTTCTAACCAACGCTGAAGTTAGGGAACGGACGCTGCAACCTCCAATTATTGGAGTCGTCGTGAAGATGCGGCGATGGACCTGGCTTGGGCATGTACTCCGGATGCCTCGGGAGAGCCTGAACCCGAGCTGCCTCTTCTTTACGCCTGCAGGATCCCGCCGTCCTGGCAGACCGTCGATGACCATCCTACGGATGTATTCGGCGGAGCTGATGGATGCGGCCCTGACGTGGGAGGAGGCGAGAGAGCTGGCTGGTGACAGGGTCTACTGGAGGGATCTAGTGATGTCCACATGCTCCACATAGGGGCGAACGTGGCGAAAGAAGAAGAAGAATAACATATAAACTGTTAAACAGTTAGAAACAGTTTCGTATATTTTTATAAGACAGTTTTTTTTAATTTGCAAGTAAACGTGATTTAAAATAATATTTATTTTTCAAAATGTCGTCTGTCATCTTAATCAGCGTTTGTTGTGAATTGCTGTGTTTTATTATGACAGTGATTTGTATAATATTGTTCTTTTAAATTTGCAATTGTGAAAACTAAGAACAGAGATTTGGTATAATCACTTCGCCATGGAAACGTCAGTATTGGATGCTGGGTTATATTACCCGACTCTGTAATAATTACAATGATCTGTACATTGTTCTCGATATGTTAATGTGAAAACTAGGAACAAAGTTTCTTTCAGTACAGGGTGGTCTTACAAAAACTTCTCTAAATATTATTTTGTTTTCTGCGAAACGATTTTATACGTTCGATTAAGTACAAAAAATCACATGATACCTTGGACTGGCACTGAAGCGTAAGACTGATCATCTTACTTTAATTTTAATAAAATGATTAGAATTTTGTAATTATTAACTAGGCAGTGCTCTATGCACCACAAACTGCCTCCGAGTTAAGAAATCGGCCGCCAGTTTTCGTGAAGCCTTCATAAGTCAGGTTTAATTCCCGTAGTTATGAGGCAAACCGTCTAACTAACTAACCATCACGCCATTTCCCCGTAGGGGTAGGCAGAGAGGATAGAACGCCATACCACGCTGTCCTGACAGACTTCCTTTGCTTCCTCTACATTCATACATCTTCTCATGCACATACGCCGGTTATTCCGACTTTTCATATGTCCACTTTCAAGTTCATGACGTACTTGGTCATGCCATGTCTTTCTCGGCCTTCCGCGGCTTCTACATTTATGCACACTTGCATTTAAACTTCTTTTGGCCGTTCTTTCATCACCCATTCGCTCCACATGACCGAACCATCGTATAAGTCAGATGTATGTAACAAAAATTTTATATTATTGTATATTGAAACCTATTTCCCTCTCATGTTATTAAAAGCCAATGAAATATACGGAAAGTTTTCAAAGAAACGTTATGGGGCAATCTTGCTTTATGACTTTTGAAACACATTTTCATTCGTAAAATTAATTAATGATTTCTCGGTAAAAACATAAATAACTAATACTTTTCCAAAGTTTTGAACTATGAACTGAAGTCATTTGTAATTTCCATGAACCATAATTAATTACATTAAATTTAAAATATTGTCTTAGATAATTTTTATATTTAACTTACTTTTACTAACTTACTTTTTACTTACTTTACTGTTTTACTTTTAATATATAATTGAAATCAATAATTTTAAGCATTATAAAATTTGTACTTCAAAATATGTATGTACAAATGAACATAGGACGAAAGCACAAACATCAAAACCCCATATAAAATGTTTATTTGTAAAATTAGACTAGCAGTCGTCAGGAACCAAACCTTTCTTTGTTAATAAAAAATATTATCGTACTTATTGTCTTTGAGATGAGAGTGAATAACAAAACTACGACATAATTATTTTTTCGTGAGATTTTTTAAACGATGACGAAGGCTAACAATATCTAGTGTAGATTAGAAGTCGAATTGATAATTTCATTGCTTTTTAAAGAAAAATAATCAATATTTACTTATTTGTAAGTTCATAAAAAAGATCGAAGATTGGTTCAGAATGATAGACTTCATTATAAGAATTCAAATTTAAAGAAAATTTATTTTTAAAAATATACTTTTATGTCGGCGCATTTCAGTATTTTCTGTTTTCGTATTTTTAAAAAATATGAACATATTTTATGTACGGCAGGAATGGATATGCACCAATCTCTAGTAGGAGATGAGGGATCGGACAGCCTCCAGGCTTAATTTTGTCGATAATGCTTATCTCAGCCTTGCACTCTGCTCTAATTTAGACATTTGTACACCTATCATACATAGTCTTACCACACATAGATCACATTTCAACAGTACACTTTCATCCTTCTTTTTCCAACACCACGCTTCACTACCATACATAAGGGTTGGTACCAGAACTCCGTTGTGTACTGCCAATTTTGCTTCTTTCGATAAGTTCTTTTTTGCAATTTGTGAACTGTCGATTAAAATAATCCGGCTGGATGCGTGACTCCATCCATACTCGTACAACAAATAGATAGTTTAAAGTGATCATGTGAAAAGTCGGACAATCGACGTGCATGCATGAGAAGATGTATGAACGTGAAGGAAACAAGGGAAATGTGTCTTACTGATACATGATATACATATTTTTTTACAGGTAAGAGAAATTATGAGAAATGCATGTAACTAGTATGAATGTGGAGGAATTAAAAGCATACTCTACCACGTGACTCTTCCCATACAAACGTATTCCTTGATTATCTCCCTAGAATGTAACATTAGAGCAATTTTTTTTTCACACATTTTAGATATCAACCATATGCGTGTTTGCATCGTCTTATATTTTTTATATATTGTATTTGTTTAAGCAGATAAATAAATTATTGAAAAAAAAGACGATACAAACACGCATCTGATCAATATCTAAAATGTGTGAAAAAATAATTGCTCTAATGTTAAATTCCAGGGAGAAAATCGAGGAATACGTTTGTATGGGAAAGCGGCGGCGAGCCACGCGGTGGAGTATGTTCTTAAAGAAAGTGTGCCAGAGCAGAGTGATGTGGCGTTCTGCCTACCCCTTCGGAGAAATAGCGTGATAGGTAGTCAGTTAGTAATTTTACTGATTGAAATAATAATAATTTTGATATATTGATGTATGAAATTTCCTTCGATAGCCCTGGGACTGTAAGCAGGATGCTTCGCTCCTTTGTACGACGCGTTGAAGAAATACTGTTGATAGATACTAAGATAAATGTCTATCCAGGAAAGTGACGGGAAAAGGGGACCCACGGTTTTCTCCTTAGCACGGCACTCCAAAATTGCACTTGTTTTGTTTTCACTAACTTATTTATGATATTGATAACGGGAATACGGCTCTGCGGTATCGGTTTAATGTTGTTGTCGCTCGATGATTTTGCTAGACTCAACTGTCTACTCTCTGGGCTGAGTAGTTCTGCTGGTTGCCGCTAGGAGGTGATATGACATAAGAAGAAAGGACACTAATATTATAATGTGCTATATAATGTGTAATGTTGCTATGTGCTAGATATTTCGCATGAACCCTGTAGTTCAGATGGAATTCAAGCAATCATCCTTTACTATAGTAACTCCAAGAGATGTCGCAGATAGTGTTAAATAAAGTTCTATCTCAAATTAGGTTTAGTACCCTCACGCTCCGGTCTCATAACATCTTCTGGGGGGGTGAGGGACCCCCACCTTGGGGTGGTAGGGTACACCAACCTTGGTGAGGTGGGGAGTGAAGTACCCCAATATTGAATATGTAATGACTCCCTTTAAAATGCTTGGTTTTGTTCTTAGAAATGCCGAGATCTTTTTAAACACTCAGGTTATGAGGACATTGTATTCTTTCGGAGTTAAGTTCCATTATTTGGTCGCCACATGAGGCTTGATACTCTTTCGATTCCATTTTAGTCTAGAGATTTTAGAGAAGGTTACAATCGTAAGAACGAGGTGATGTTTACGGAGCGTTCAACACGGGATAAATTTTTAGCCATTAGTGGCAAGCCTGTTAGGTAGTCGAATAAACACCACATCCAGCATTCATTCACCACTTAACTACCTTATAAATAAGCTAACTTGTAATCACCGGTCTGAAGATGCCAATGGAAACGATGAAACGGATATTGGTGTCCAAAAATCAAATAGATTTACATCACAAACAACTTAAGTGGTTGTGTTTAAAATACAATGAACTTCCACAAAGAAATTTCACTAACAAATGTGAATATTTACGCTCAAGTGGTATGGATATCTCGTTCCCCAAACCCTGGTGAGGTGTAGTGAGGAGCAGTGAGGTGAAGTGGGGTACCACCTCACCCCTAGCGAGGTACCCCACCGGGGGTGAAGTACCCCGCTACAGTAAATACCTATCTCCCATTTCCGGTTTGGGGTCGCACGTCAACTGCAATGATATGCAGACAAAACGGGGTCAGATGTGACAAGAATGCGGGGGTTTTAGAGTTAGAGCTTTATAGAATTAGAATTAAGCAATGAAAAGGAAAGATAAAGCTGCATTTGTTCGAGCGTTCGCTCGATCAACCACAACTTGATTTGTAGTTTTGAAACACAAACTTCATTAGAAACTTTCTTGAAAAGAGTAAATATTTATAAATAAAAGTATACATTTCCGCAAGTTCAATATTTGCAAATATTTGAATACGAGTAGGTGTATTATTATTATTTTTTAATTTAACAATCCAAAAAAGTTAAGGATAATATTCTACTCTATAGAATCATGAAAAAATTGAGAAAAAAATGTATGTAAGGGCGTACAAACGGTAGAAATAAAATCGTGTTTGGCCCTAATAACATTGGACCAAGTTAGCGACGTTCACTTAATGTGGCAGCAAAACGGGGTTTTTATTTTTTTAAATGAAAAGTAGGATTGTTTAATAAATACTAGGATGCAGATTCCCTGGAATTTGATGCGCTTTTTATTTTGCTGCTTTGTGATTGTGTATTCTTTGAGTAGGCTTATTTTTGAAAATCATATTTAAGGGGTTCAATTATTATAGTATGTTCAATTACTATAGCACCCACCCTAGTTTTAAACAAAGTGTGCTTTATTTCATGTCAAACAGAGAGTATTGGTAGGTTTTTATCATTGTCGATCGATTATATTGTCGTGTTCTCGCCGCTAGCCTCAAAGATTAGATTAAAATTTAAAAGGACGAATCTCTGTTAAGGAGGGGAGTTATTAAATTAGAGCCCCAACTTTATGGGACTCGGAACTACCACGGACAGAAACAGGAAACAATAATATTTCTTGCAATTATTACATTTGTGGCGAACAATGTTTTCACAGAATAACACAATTATCTCTTTTGCGGTTAATTCAGTGAATTTAATAATGTCAGGAATTATCGTTACGGTAAAACCAACGTCTGGCGCTGAAGCGTAAGACTGATCATCTTGGCTTCATAGAAAACAATTTACAAAAATCACTGCAGTGTCCTATGCATCATTGGGTACGAATAAAGGAGAGTAGTAGTACTAGTAAAATCAACGTATGATGGCCACGCTTACAGGTGAGATTAATTTTTGCAAAACTTCAACTTGATTTATTTATTTATTTATAGGAAAACCAACAGTCAAATAACCATTATAATAAACATTAAAAGAAAACAGAGTAGACCAATTAGAGGTTTTCACAGGTTGTAACAAAAATACGTAAAAAAGAAAACAAAAAATTCTCATCGTAAGATTGATACAGATATCAGATATTATTGATATCTCAACAGAGACAGAAAAGCTCTGGAAACGAATGTGGGTTATCTAGGCGTTTACAGGGCTTATGACCTGTCATTGGCTGGGTTAAGTGGCCACTTGACGTAATTACAACATTCCCCATTCCGCCTGTCATCTGACAACCATGTATGACAAATTTTTGAAACTTGTATATATCTATGATGTAAAGAGAACAATCCGCTTGCGAGTTGTTATTTCGACAGATTTCGAATATTATTAATATTCTTTCTCTATACTGACATCTATTGAGAATATTGTTTAAAGTATTTTTTTTTTCTGTAAACGCCTAGATAACCCACATTCGTTTCCAGAGCTTCTCTGTCTCTGTTGAGATATCAATAATATCTGATATCAGCCCAGCATGAGTATAATCCAGTAATTTGTGTAAAAGTATTTGTATTCATTCAAAATGTTGTTCATTGATACAGATAAATTAGGTGTACATAAAAGTGAGTTAAAAGTAAGAAAAGAAAGAAAAAAAAATGCTAACTCAACAAAATGTGATCAACAAAGTGTGATTTCACTCGGAAAGCAAACGCCGCACATCATCACCATGGTTATTCTAAAATAAATCTATATTCAATGTTTTAGATATTTTATTAAAGTTACTATTTTTCCTTCTTCTTCTTTCGCCACGTTCGCTCCTATGTGAAGCATGTGGACATCACTAGATCCCTCCAGGATACCGGGGTAACTTAACAACTTGCCGTGCAGGCTGTCAAAATTTCTAAACATTTTTACTCTCTGGTTTGTAGAGGAAAGCGCAAAAGCGGGCTAAGCTGTTATTGGTTGATACGCGATTGGGTTACGCCTTCATCATGTATTGTCAAATTTCGCTTTTAAAAATCTATTTGATTTTAAATGATTTTATTTAACCTAACCTATCATTAACCTACTGTTTAAATTTCATAACAAAGGATATTGCTTTTAAATAGCCATTTGATTTAAATTATTTTATTAAACCCAACCTATCTTAACCTACTGTACAAATTTCTCTCTTCGACTCTTTTTCTACATCTTGTCATATCTATGGATTTAGCAATAGACTAGTCCTCAAAAAGCACGGCAAGTTGTTAAGTTACACCAGGATACCCTACAGCCAGCTATACCGAGCACATCCGTAGGATAGTCATCGATGGTCTACCAGGTTGACGGGAAAAGGCGGGTTCAGGCTACTTTTCTTTATAAGGCACTACATTGGTACACCAAATTCAGATCATCTTGATCATTATTTATTACATGAATGCTAAATAATCAGTCTTATGCTTCGACGCAGCCCAAGGTAATGTTTGTGTTTTTTTAATTGAATTTTAGTGCATTTTGAAAACCATTTTTTTAACGCATTTTTAAAACCTATTCCAACGGGGCACTTCCGATACTTTTGTAACCCTTTTAGAATCTAGGGTTAAATTAGCATTCATCGCATTACTCATATTTGGTGAATACAACCTAATTTCGCTATACACTTTATAGTGATGTGCATAACAATGTTTCGTAATCGATTATAAATGTAACAGATACTTAGTGCTTGGAAAAATAAAATCGGTTATCGGAAAATTATTTGACGACTGTGATAGTTTAAGAATAAGATTTCAAAGAATATAATATATGAACTGGATAATCCACATTCGTTTACAGAGTTCTCTGTCTCTGTTGGGATATAAATAATATCTGAAATCAGTAAAATCCAGTAATTTGTCTACAAGTATTTGTATACATTCAAAATATTGTTAAAAATATATGATGCGACTGAGCCTGGATGTAGAAGTCGAGAAAGGCCGAGAAAGACATGGCATGATAAAGTAAAACAAGTGCTTGAAAGTGGGCATGTGAGAAGTCGGAAAAATCGACGTGCGTGCATGAGACGATGTATGAATGTGGAGGAAGCAAGAGAAGTATACCAGGACAGAGACGTGTGGCGTTCTTTTCTCTCTGCCTATCCCTTCGGGGAAATGGCGTGATGGTTAGTTAGTTAGTTAGTTTTTTTATGAATATTTTTATTTAAGTTATTGAAATTTTCTTAACACTGTCTTAACGTAGGGAAAGAAAAAAAGGAAAGCCAGAAAGAAAACCGGCTTCCGCTGGACTCTCTGGAGAAAAGTTGCAACTACATTTTGCTGGAAGGTTCGGGTCGCCTTCCTCAATAGATACAAATGGAAAGGATGCCGCCGGCCGTATGCAGATTTGCCTCTGAGCGTGGCCATATCATCTGTCACACCCCCCGCAGTTAGCAAAATAAATGGTGTTGCCAGCCCAACGCGACGATGGATAAAAAACATGTAACGTCTGGTAGGTACTTGTGTACGATTACATAACAATATCTCAGAACGACCGAAATGTGAGTTAACCATGTATTGTCATCATTGATTTATAATACACTTAGATTTGAACTGAACCCAAAAAATGAATGACACTTCAACTCCGTCAAATCCTCCGACTCCGCCAGACGCATTTAGTATTTCCTTAACCGCCGGCAGAGTCGGACGTTCAGAAAACATTCCTAAATGCATTCCTGTGTAGTTAAACCGTGTAAAAACCGTACGGATAAAATTAAGAAAAAAATGGTGTTACTTTCCACATGTGTTTATTTATATTTGTTTACAAAGCCTAAAATAATTATTATTCAAAGAAAGTTTTCTTCTTATAATTTCGAAAAAAAAAAGACATTTTAGATGCATGGTAAAATTCATGAACGCTCCTCGTAAGGAACGGGTTAGTATTGTATACTGTTACTGTAACCCTATATTTAGCCCATATCTTTTGCAGTGTGTGTGGGCGGATGCTTGCCGGCAGTCGAAGGGCTCTGATAGGTCGACCCGTGTAAGAGTATTGAGGTGCAGAATCTTTTTCTAAATAATTTACTCTGCAATGCAAATCTAAATGTATTATATATCAATGATTGTCATGGATTCCACTGTTTCTTAAAATTTAACTAATGTAATAATTAAAAATAATTAAACGATTCAGTTACTGAGTTATATTTATGTTATTCTCACCCCTTGATTTGACTGTTAAGGTATGTATTTAGAACAAGGGCTCTTAAATTACAAGCGTTGGCGACAGTCTACCATATAACATCCTATTTGTATTCCGGTCCACATTGGAATGGGATACAAAACAGACTTGATACAAAATGGAAAATGCATCTGCTTCGAGTGTTTCAAAATGTATCAATTGCACTTTTATGGATATTGCATTCCGATGTTGTTTTATCATTAGCAAGAATTTAGGTCAACGAGAAATAAACAAGAATTATACAAAGTATCGAACAGGAGTTTTAGAGAAGTGACCTTCCATACTTGAAAATACTACCGTGTCTAGGTATCTAGTTACCCACTTCGTCACTCACCACATTATTAATTGCATCTACGTCTACGCCATCACAAGACATCTACGTCACACGTTTCGTTTATAAGATAAAAAGATAGAACAGTACCCACTTATTCCAATATTTTGGAGTTTTTTTTTCTACGAAAGCGCCAAAAATATTGAGAAATATTTCAAAGTGCCGCATTTTCGATGCAGTCATTGTTGCTTTTTTCCGAGTAAGAAAAGACATTAATCTTGTCAAATCACGTCACAATTCTTTCAAGATGGATTCTTGACAATACTCTTCCGATCCCCCCTTTTAATAATTAATTTAACGTGTTCTGGATTTCTCATCCCCAAATTGTCCCCTTCCCGTGAATCCCGGGGGATATATTCTGCCATGATAAAAAAAACAAATTTTTCCCAGATTTAAAGAATTGCTTCGAAAAATTCGGCTAAAGTGGATTCACAGAAGGAAAATTTATTATTTCGGTTCCTACTTAAGTACTGTTTAATATTGTGTTTTTTCTGAATGTCATATTGAGGTCATACTTAATCTTACAATCAATCTAAGCTAGGACCTAAATATAATATTCTACGTGTTCATACCAGAGACATGTTAAATTGACTAGACAAGCTATTTCAAAGAGAGGACTGTCCAAATTTTATGTTCCATTTGTGTTTTGCAGTGAAACAAAGACAACTATATGTATCTTCTACTATCTCATACATTTTAATCATTCTGTTTCCTTCTAACAAGTTAAAATCGAGACAACTGTCTAAATCTGGACATGACGAAAGACGGAAGAAAATAGTTATTTATGAACTAATATAATTGGTTCATACCAATAAATTGTAATTTCCCATATTACCCATCCTTACGATTATTGTTACATTTTCTCCTCCTTTATACCTCTCCCTGACGCAGCTCCGTACCCTAGCGAGTTGCATTCAGTAATGACAACGAAACCGACGTTTAACGAATGCGGACGCAACCTACGTCAATGACAGTTGCAGTCAGTGGTGACAACGACGCAACCTACGTCAATGACAGTTGCAGTCAGTGGTGACAACGACGCAACCTACGTCAATGACAGTTGCAGTCAGTGGTGACAACGACGCAACCTACGTCAATGACAGTTGCAGTCAGTGGTGACAACGAC
The DNA here is from genome assembly GCA_022494985.1 of Micrasema minimum. Lineage (NCBI taxonomy): Eukaryota > Metazoa > Arthropoda > Insecta > Trichoptera > Brachycentridae > Micrasema > Micrasema minimum. Next base: position 56,614 of record JAGVSP010000700.1, read on the forward strand.
GCAACCTACGTCAATGACAGTTGCAGTCAGTGGAGACAACGACGCAACCTACGTCAATGACAGTTGCAGTCAGTGGTGACAACGACGCAACCTACGTCAATGACAGTTGCAGTCAGTGGTGACAACGACGCAACCTACGTCAATGACAGTTGCAGTCAGTGGTGACAACGACGCAACCTACGTCAATGACAGTTGCAGTCAGTGGTGACAACGACGCAACCTACGTCAATGACAGTTGCAGTCAGTGGTGACAACGACGCAACCTACGTCAATGACAGTTGCAGTCAGTGGGGACAACGACGCAACCTACGTCAATGACAGTTGCAGTCAGTGGTGACAACGACGCAACTTACGTCAATGACAGTTGCAGTCAGTGGTGACAACGACGCAACCTACGTCAATGACAGTTGCAGTCAGTGGAGACAACGACGCAACCTACGTCAATGACAGTTGCAGTCAGTGGTGACAACGACGCAACCTACGTCAATGACATTTGCAGTCAGTGGAGACAACGACGCAACCCACGTCCATGATAGTTGCATATCTGAGGGCGAAAAAACCGACCGTCACATGAGTTGCATTTATAAAGTTGAAAGTAACACTTTGGACTTGCACGAATTAACCCTCGCCTTGCGGTGATGAAACCCGCCTTGCAAAATCTCGCTAAATAATTAACATCTCCGTAAATTATCAAAATACAACACTGGCATTTTCGCTAATCTTCAATAAAACCTTTTTACACCGGAATTTTTTTTTTGATAAATAGAAAAATCGCAGGTAACTTAAAAAACTTAAAAAATATTTTTTACCTGCATGTTTCAGAAATTTCATACAAACATCGTGTATTTTGCGGTTAACAAAGGACTTTATGATTTTTTTTAATGCGTTATTATGACAGACAGAGATACTAACTACACACTGATAAAAAACATTTATATGAAAAATACAATCGTAAAAGTTTTGAATCAACATTTTGTATAGGTAACCTGAAGTAACATCACCGGATGCGGTGGGTCGTTTCAAATACAGTACTTTAATGGTTAATTAGTCAGTTTATTCAACCAATAATACGTAGAACACAAACATATTATTTTAATAGGAATAATTACAGAAGGCTGAGATAAGCATAATTATCGACAAAATTAAGAAAGGTCTTTAAAGATTCCGATAGTTTACTCATAATATTTAGTCATAGCATTGCCCGCACTCAATTCAATAAACAACCAAACGAAATTCAAAATCAAAAGACGGCGATATCCCAAAACAAAGCACTAAAAGACTACTTTTTAAATATTTTTATTAATAATGATAATGGCTAATTTTTCTATATTGTTCCTTTTGTTCCTTTTGTGATTATTGTATTTTTAGATTTAGCATTGTTAACTCTGTAATCTGAAGTATTGTAATATTTAGTCTTTCTTTTTCTAATATCTGTCCCAGAATGAGTTTTGTAACTCAATTGGGAGTGCAAAGTATTTTGTACAAATTAAATTAATAAATAAATTATTAAAAATAATATGGGGTGAATGAATTCTGAAAGAACGGGTAAAAAAAATAATGATGCGAATGTGCCTGGATGTAGAAGTCGAGGAAGGCAGAAAAAACATGGCAAGTACATTTATGTATTTAGATACTTGAAATTGGATATGTGGAAAATCGGAGTAATCGAGGTACGTGCATGAGAAGATGTTTAAATGTTGAGGAAGTGAAGGAAGTGTGCCAGTATAGATTGAAGTGGCGTTCTTTCCTTTTTACCTACCCCTCCTCAATTTACAAAGAAAAATTTTCCCTACTATATTACCACATATACGCGTCACAACTACGATATATTTATTTAGTTAATGTTTATATTATATTTATAAAAACGATAGTACTTTTTCAAGGAAAATATTCTTAACGGTTTAATAAAAAAATTGGCTTATTCAAAATATCATTAGTATCCCCTATTTACGAGGTTTACTGGGGTTGCTTTTTCTAGAAGGATTATAATGAATAATTATTATTCAACACACGTTTTTCCAAGTCTCTGAAAAAGTTCTCCGATTTTATTCTTCCATAATAACAAACGTAAAAAGCTTTCTGTAGAAAATTATTGTAGGGTTTTCTGTCGCAACAGTTTACGAAAATAACTTTACTTTTTGTCGATACTTTTTTGTATTTTTTTTTATTTGAGTAAATTATTTAATTACGATATTTTTCTAAATTTTGCACAAAATATATTAAACGAAAAGAAACATATCTTAAATTATATGTTAAAAAAAACATTCTTGTGCTTTGGAAGGAACTTTCTTATATCTATCAGTAATATAAAACTAATTTAATTTACCCCATGTGGTTTGGTCACTATTGATACTCTCTGGTGATAGGTAGTTTGAATTCCTTCCAAAATTTATTCCCTACCTTCACTTATTCCATTCCGATTTGTCACCTGTTTTCCAATTCCAATTCAGTCTCGAAAATTCGCTCAGCGCAGCAACATTACTTCAAACTCGTCATCATCCGTTCTTCCTGTTAAATCCAAGACCTGTTCTTTTCTCGTTCATTTCCATCAAAATCCCCTCGTCATACTCGCTCCATCTCCAAGCTTTCAGAAACCAATTCCCGAAACCCCCCTCGATGAAAGTGAGTAAAAGTGTGCTGTGCCCCTCAGTTTGTGTCCCGCCGCGCCAGTTCGACGTGGTGTTTCCAGAGTATTACAGGATACTTCGCCCTTCCTGGTGGTCCTTCATCGTCATTTCCCGCCCTTGTTGAGTCCAGCTCTGGTATGTCCTTCTTCCATTTTCCGATCCTCGTTCGGACGAAGTCACCAGAAAGTTCTCATCATGTCGGATCCACCATGCATAAAATAAAAGTTTACTTATATTTATTATTGAAATTTCTTATGCCCTGCTATTATTCATGATTTTCCGTGCGCTTTGTGCAAAATTTTTAAATATTGCCAAAATATTAAATAATTATATTTTATTAAGTCTACTATTATATAATCTGTGTCTTTTGTGGTGTTGAGGTAGCGCGTTGGACTGCCATGCGCGAAGTCGCGGGTTCAATTCCTGATGGGGATTAATAATGTGAAAATTTATTGGAATGTGATAAAAATTATTTCATGTGCGAAACCTGGACCGGCGCTGAAGCATCTTAACTTGATATAACAAATTATCAATATTTACTGCGCTTATTTAATTCAGTGCCGTATGCACCATTGGGTGTAGATAATAGAGATAGTAGTAATAGTATTATTATATATTTATTTCCTTTTCAATTTTTCTTTTTTTATAGGTAAAAAAAAAACAACATAATATCGTTTTGAATAACATTTTTGTTTGTGAGAATATTCGTATAAAATATTGGAAGATACCTCCAAGGATTTGAAACCAAATCACGGAAATTCTCCTTCAATCTTTTAGAGATTTTATTGAGAGCAAATTTTGAAAATTCCAAAATAAAGTTCTGAAGACTTTATATCGCGCTAACCTCATATTTAGGTTCTACATAGAAACATTTCTCTGATTTCCACAGGGAGTATATTTGGTTGGGAGAACCAATAAAATTCTCCATTTATTCATTTTTAAAGTAATTTTTGTAATCAAATGGAAAGCTTTATGCAAAACACAAAGAAGAATATAAGAAAAATAAAGTTTAACTTATCATTATTTTTAATTAACTCATTAAATATCAAATCACAACTAAAATGTGGATTTATCAAATCACTAAAAAAATAATCGTTTGCTTTGTCCACTAAGCTAAGAATCCAACGACTAATTTTAAAAATGGCTTTCATAAATAAAAAAATGTGAATATTAAGAATACAGCTGAAATCAAATTAATGCATATTTTTTATTTTTATTTTATTTGATTGTTTTAAACGCCCGGGCTTATACATAAACATTTTTAAATGTTACACAGTAGGTAGCTATTCATTACCGCCAGAGATGGCATCCAGACACTGCGTTTGGTAACTTTATTATGTATTTAAAAAAAATAATAATATAAATGCAATGATTAATAATACAAATTTCCAAGATAACCATAATTAGTTTTATGATAATTACTACAGTAGAAATATGTTCAATTAGTTAATTTAATTTGATTTTCTATGCTAACAACAACGAACTTGCAGTATCGAATGACACAAAAGTCTTAGTATCCTGATTACAAAACCTACACAAGTAAAAATAATATTTCGTATTTTTATCTTCTGTTTTGGGAGTATTAACTTTTTCTTTCTTATGTATGTATGAATGTTATAATAATTTTTATTTATTACGTTGGTACGTATGTACCTACGCACGAGTTTATTGATCGATAAGCTTTATGTACTACATTGCAATTTTTTTTTATTTCAAGGATTTAATTCTACTACCATAAGTATTTTCCCTTTCGGCACACCAAGTGCATTTTATAATAAGGCACATTAAGTCAAGATGACCAGTCTAATGCGTCAGAGCTCGTCCTAGGTACCACATGTGAAATATTTTTAAACAAAAAAAACTCATTTAAATAAGTATTTAATACTGACCCTATAGACATTGAACCCACGACCTCAAGCACGGTAGCTCAACATGCTAACCGATACACCATGAGACGGAGGTATTGAATTAAACTAACAGTACGACGTAATATATAATTTATATAATATTCATTTTTTTTTTTTTAAACTACCAAATCATTACGCCATTTCCCTAAAAGGTTATACACTGAGGGATCATCCCACCTCCACCCGCGACTGTTATAGAGTCCTTGGGGACTCTCTGTCAGTCACGCTATTTTATGCAGGACTTTAAATTCTTGCTGTTGCAAATGCATAAGCAAAGTGCAGGGTCAAAGTTTCCAAGTGAAGTTAAGTCAAGAGGGCGACAGCATCGATCAAGTCAAAAGAAAATCATGATGCCGCCACCCTCACGATCCCTCAGTGTCTCCATATCGCTATTATCTTTTTTTTTAAAAGGTTATACAGATAGAACGCCACAAAACTCTCTCCTGACATATTTACCTTACTTCACAATTGTATTGGAATATAATATGTACAATATGTCATGGGCCGCTACTGAGTGAGCCGCCATCTTTCTTTCTAAGATGTAACTATTGTGATTATAAACAAAAGTATATAATATATGAAATGTTAATATTAAATTTAAAAAATAATATACTCAAGGGGAATTAGCGTTTTTGCAAATAATTGGTTGTTTTTGAAACACTATTACATTTAGTAAAAAAATCCTAATTTAAATCGTACCCAGTACAGGAAGCTGAAATTTATCTGTGAATAATTCAATGGAAAGTTGAGGCTCTACCGATGAATAGAAACCTCCAGAGTACTTTAATATTTAATTAAACTATTTCCTAATTTAAATTTATGAATACACACTCACTTACTACCCAAGCGTATTTTTTGGTGGGGAGGCTCGGTGTATGGGAAGACGATTCGGAATACGATCCGAAATACGATATAATGGGATTTATCACGAACAAAACTGCTATAGAGGTGATGGAAAGTGGTGTACCTATTTATAATTAGCAATCAAAAAGTAAAAATGGGCTTATTAACTAAAAATTTTTGTGAGCGTAGGAAAATAAAACAAAAAATTACATATTGTTAATATTCAAAGCATTAACTTTGTGGTCCAACATGTTTAATGTATCGAAATTTCTTTAAAAAATATTAACCGAAGTTACCGAATTGAGTTACGAAAAAAAAAAAAAATTTACGACCGGTAATTTACGACGAATAAAATATTTATTGATTATTATTTATTTTGCATAAGCAACTATGCACAAAATGGGTACTTTGCAACAATAATTAGTAAGTACATATATAAAATGTTTTAATCTTTTTAGATAGTTAAGAGATAGCCTATAAGTGGACGTTATTTTTAGAAATTAATATAAGTGTATGTCTGTTGGCTGTCCATAAGCAAATATTAAAAAAAAAGTTGTCAAATGGTCCAGAGATGTGACTGCGAACCCCCATACATATATTTGCGGACCCCCAGGGGTCCGAGGACCACAGGTTGGGAAACACTGCATTAGAGGATACAGTATTTATATATAGAATTCGAAGAAGAAATTTCGATAGAGACTCGTGTTAAAGAACACATGAGATGTCTTAGTAATAATAACTTCTCAGAATTCGCCAACCATATTATAGACTCAAATCATGAATTTAATAAAGATACAGGTGTTAAAGTTTTACACATAAATAATAATGGACTGAAAGTAAAAAACATGGAGACTTTTTACATGAAGAAGGCTTTGAAAAATAATGTCCCATTAATTAATAATCAAGTAACTTTCCAATATTGCCCATTATTCGATATTTCATTGTAATGGTCACCCAACCCTCCCCCCCCTTTCCTTATTTCCAATTGTTAACCCTTTTGAACTATCAGCTTCATAAATCATTAACCCTTGGTGGAGGCGTAGTGAAGCATGTGTCTAATCTGCATGTCGATTTTATATTTTTGTAAATCTACTATGGTGAAGGTGTGTAGTGGTATTTGCATGTTGGTGTAGTGTTGTTGTCCTGACGAAGAGACGGGTTACGTCTCAAAACCGGTAGACAGAAAAGTCGGTGAGTGGTTTTATACAAAATTTTTATTAACATAATATTAAAAAAATACAAGATAATCGAGGGGGCGGAGGCACACCGTTTGTAAATAAAATAATAAATAAGTGACATTTATGAAGATTTAATGTTTGAGTTTTGTAAAGGTCGTGTCTGAAATGCTATTGTCGAGGTCAACAATCGCCATTAAAACCCAAAGTTTTTATCATCGTGTCTCGCTTATTAATTATCCGATTCACAAACGGATTGCACCTATGGTATTATTTTTTTAAAATTTTTTTTTTAGGGAACTCAACAGCATCGATCCCCAATACTGTGCATTTTTCATGTATTTATTTTTAATAAAATGTGTTTTTGTTTTTTAATAAAGAAATTTTGAATCCACGCATACACATATACTCGTAAATAATACCTACTGGCATGAATTACAATTTTTTTCGTTAGATATTATTTTTTATTTTTTATTTTTAGTGTTAAAAAGAAATCTATACAATCTTATGATATTTGCACATATTTATATATTATATTTGCTATATAAATTATCCATAATAATAATAATGATTTCAATTTGTGAATACTATTTTCAATTAAGCCTAAGCGGCTTGTGCTTGAAAATAGGAATCGAGTCGTGTCGAAGTGGGGATTATAACCGACGATCTCTGGACTCAGAGACCGCGACGCTACCACTGGGCCACCACCCGTTCGAATGTATATTGAATTGTTTATTGTTTATTGTTTATTATGGTCCCTAACATTACATATCTTATTCATTACAGATGGTGCGTGAAACTAATTTGTTATTGATATCTTCTCTACTAGGTGGCGTTTTGCGCACCTGTCTCAGAGAAGATATGTACAATATTATAATTATTGAAAAGATATGTAATTACTGTATTTGCCTGAGAATTAAAATTTATGATTTACAATTTGGGATTTGAATAAGTTTATGTTATTTTAAATATGCTATTACAATAGGTTATTAAAATATAATTTTCCTGAATCAACGAAATTTTATCAAATAGTATATTAATTGGAAACTTACTAACAGTACTACTCAAGTTATTGGGTCCTTAGAAGAAACATACTTAAACAAAATATTATCGGATATTACATACAACTAGATTATCTCTGAACAATAGAATTATTGTTTGTTTTTTATACTGCCTACCCTTATTAAAAACTATGTGCACGCCACTGGTGGTTCGTTGCCTTATTTCTGTATTCTTATTAAAAACTACGTGTACGCCACTGGTGGTTCGTTGCCTTATTTCTGTATTCTTATTAAAAACTACGTGTACGCCACTGGTGGTTCGTTGCCTTATTTCTGTATTCTTATTAAAAACTACGTGTACGCCACTGGTGGTTCGTTGCCTTATTTCTGTATTCTTATTAAAAACTACGTGTACGCCACTGGTGGTTCGTTGCCTTATTTCTGTATTCCTATTAAAAACTACGTGTACGCCACTGGTGGTTCGTTGCCTTATTTCTGTATTCTTATTAAAAACTACGTGTACGCCACTGGTGGTTCGTTGCCTTATTTCTGTATTCTTATTAAAACTACGTGTACGCCACTGGTGGTTCGTTGCCTTATTTCTGTATTCTTATTAAAAACTACGTGTACGCCACTGGTGGTTCGTTGCCTTATTTCTGTATTCCTATTTAAAAACTACGTGTACGCCACTGGTGGTTCGTTGCCTTATTTCTGTATTCTTATTAAAAACTACGTGTACGCCACTGGTGGTTCGTTGCCTTATTTCTGTATTCCTATTAAAAACTACGTGTACGCCACTGGTGGTTCGTTGCCTTATTTCTGTATTCTTATTAAAAACTACGTGTACGCCACTGGTGGTTCGTTGCCTTATTTCTGTATTCTTATTAAAAACTACGTGTACGCCACTGGTGGTTCGTTGCCTTATTTCTGTATTCTTATTAAAAACTACGTGTACGCCACTGGTGGTTCGTTGCCTTATTTCTGTATTCCTATTAAAAACTACGTGTACGCCACTGGTGGTTCGTTGCCTTATTTCTGTATTCTTATTAAAAACTACGTGTACGCCACTGGTGGTTCGTTGCCTTATTTCTGTATTCTTATTAAAAACTACGTGTACGCCACTGGTGGTTCGTTGCCTTATTTCTGTATTCTTATTAAAAACTACGTGTACGCCACTGGTGGTTCGTTGCCTTATTTCTGTATTCTTATTAAAAACTACGTGTACGCCACTGGTGGTTCGTTGACTTATTTCTGTATTCTCATTGAAAAATTATGTAGTTTTCTAGAAAGAAAATGTTATTATCTTTTCGGGAAAAAACAGATTAAGGCCCGATACACATTAGGCGCTTTTAAGCGCGCGATTTGCTAACGCGCGTTTTAAGAATATAGAAGTCACTCAAAGCGCGCGCTTAAAAGCGCTTAATGTACCGGGCCTAAGAAATGTATTTGAAATAAAACGTCATATCACCTTCTCGGTAAGTGTTTGGGCACAGGAAAGTAAGTTTATTCTGAATCTGTCTTGTCAATAACGGGCGTTACTCGTACGTAACGGGCGTAAAAGTCACTCGTAATTTCGTGTTTTTAAAACATAAATTAATAAATGAAAACAAAATTTTTGATCATTGTGTTTTATATCGTTGGAATTGTAAAAATATACTTTAAATATTTATAGCGTTTTCGAGGATATTTATGTTTTCTGGAAGAACCCTATTGATGATTTGTTGCAATCAAATTGTATTGTCATCATTATCACTTCAGCCCGTTGAGGTCCACTGCTGGACATAGGCCTCCCCCTGCCGTCTCCACTCCTCCCGATCCTGCGCCGTCCCCATCCACTGTCTTTCAGCAGACCTCCTGATGTCGTCCACCCATCTCATCAGTGGACGTCCTTATTGCATTGTATTTATTGTTATTATTTAATATTTTTATTAACAATAAATACGATATTAATTTAAGGTTCCGGGTTTCGATTCTAGATTACAAACATTAAAATCGATCTTTCTCAAGCCTGGGTGTTTGTGATGTTATTCTCTCTGTTATTGGGCGTCTTGGCCTGTTGAGGTAGTTAAATAAATGAATAATAAACACAACGTTTAGAGCCTTCGAACAGGAATTCACTAGAAGGGGCGTCACCATAAAAATTGTCTAAAAATATACGCTTTTTAATTTAATAACACCACTTATTATCAATACGTGACGTAGATGGTTAGCGATGACGTAGATGTATATTTTTGATGAGGTAGTGAGTGATGTAGTAGGTGACTAGACACCTAGACACGGTAGTATTTTTCGAGTATGGAATCACTTCTGTAAAATTCTTGTTCAAAGTTCAGAGCATTTAAAGACAGTGATGGAATAACGCCATGCTTTAAATATTCTTCTAACATTTGACATATAAAAGTATATGTATGTTATATTTATAGTAACTAACTTCCTATTATGCCATTTCCCCGTAGGATTAAAAGGATAGAATTGGGCATCCTGTCCTGCTAAGGTGGTTAAACAAATACAATATTATTACCAGAAAACTAAATTATTAATTTGCATTAAGTATTTTATTGCTGTAAACAGAATGCAGGAACCATTTTTTGTTATGAATTACAAATGAAATTAAACGTTGCAACAACACAAACATAGTACAAGTCAACATTTGTATATATAACTTGATAATAACACATGTCACAAAACTCATTGAAGTCACACACTTCTTTATGACATTACTTTGATAGAAAAAATAAAACATTTGAGTTTTTGTGATATACGAAAATACTTATTAATTTAGGTAAAATTTGTGTACAAATATAGTGATAATTTATTACAAAAAAACATTTAAATGTACCTACCCGTAAAATGAGGTGTGTTAATTTTTTTTCAAACAGTATTTCTTGTCTGTCTGTATTCTTGTGAAAAAATTAGAAAAATCTCCTCTCAGATAATGTACTGTTTTTTTATGTACCGTTTTATTTAAATTTAAAGTTATGTCTCTGTGTAAATCTTATTATATAAAACGAAATGCCGCCTTTGTAACTCCTGCATCACACCGTTCTCCTCTATGGCTGCAAATCGTGGCCTAAGATAGCAGACTTCTGAGTTTTGAAAATAGGTGTCTTAGAAGAATTTTAGGTGTGCGGTGGTTTGACTTTGTAAGGAACACAGAGCTGAGGCAACGGACGCAGCAACCCTTGGTATCTACTGTCATCCGGCGAAGGCGTTTCGGCTGGCTAGGCCATATACTACTTATGCCTCCCGAGAGCCTTAACCATGCTTGCCTATTTTACAAGGCATCAGGTTCTAGGCGTCCTGGTCGTCCACTGTTGACAGTTCGTCGGCAGATTGCGTCAGAGCTGCGGGACGTGGACTTGACTTGAGAGGATGCATAGGAGCTGGCGGCCGATCGCTTGGCCTGGAGGCAGTTTGTGGATTCTATATGCTCCACATAGGGAGCGGATATGGTATGATGATGATGATGATGTAAATCCTATTCAATATTTTATACCGGGATGTATTGCTACCTTTTAATTTTTATTTTATTTTACATAATAATATTATATTATCAATAATGTTATGTAAAAGCCCTTGGGGCTTGAATAATATTAAAACAAAATATATATTTTTAAAAGTGCCTTGGCCCTAAGAGGTTAGAACCCGATTATTTATTTTTTAATTGTCACCGGGTGAGCTGTCAAAAAGACAAATCCATAGGGATGGGCATACGCGAGCAGCGAGCACACGCTACCATCCGTCCCCTGCACACGTGTAAGTTATGGATTTTCCTGAACACGTGTAGGTACGTCCCTATTCAAATCAAACAAAACGCGACATTAAAAGCTGGCTATAAACGGAGCTTAACAAAGGATCCGAAAGCGAATCACCGCATTTATTTTACTAATTTAATCCGATTTTCATGTAATGGAGCGACATAAAATGCCTTCATATTTGGATATTTGGAAAGATGACATTCCTTTGTCAACAAAGTTTTTGATATTTAATATAAACACTTTAGCTTTACTTACATTCTCATGGCATTGTCCTATACTGGAGGATTGCCGAGAGACCATGCTGGACGGCATGACCGAGGTCATGAGGCCGGCATGGAATCCGGACTTCTTTGCGAACAGGGGGTAATTTCGAGCAGCTTGCGCTGTTCGTGGATGACTGGGTGCAGAGATGGGATATTCTCAGGGGTGAAAACCCCCAGTAACATGGAGCCTAAATACCAGGATTAAGAAGGTAGAAGTAGAGTCTGCATGAGTAGAACAATAGATGGTGAAGGGACATGGACTGAACTGGCATTTGTGCACGTTTTGTTCTGTAAAAGGAAGTACCTAGATCTAATAGATTGCTTAGTGGGGTAGTCCCCGGGGAGGACTTAGTGTGCCCTCGCGGGGGCGGCCCGTCCCAGGCTGTTTGTGTGTGCGTGCGTGAGGTCTCAAATTATATCCCATCCCTCAACTCAATTGTATTGTGTCTTTTGTAAGGATAGCATGGTCTTTGGATAGGTATTGTGATAAGGTACGGCAGGGGACGTATGAAATAGTGTCTGCCAGATAGGATGATAGGATGATAGTGTGAGATGCACACATGCGTTCTGTCCCCTCCCCTCTTTTCCCTAATTCCCCCTCCATTGAGATCCTGACCGCGGATGCACGGGTGGATGTCTGGGATGGGGGGCCTGGCGAGGCGGGATACCGGTCTCCATACGGGTGGTAGTAATTACTAATAAATAATGATTGGGGTAGAAACTAACATACCCTACTACTGTTATTTTGGGCCGACTCTGGTTGGTTTGGGTGATGGAAACAATGACAATTATAATACATAATCCGAGACAGTGGTAGGGGCAATGAAAGCATTTGTTCGCGTACATAACGTAAATTCATCCGTATTTTTATCACACTAACAATCTTAAAATCGCGGTTTAGCTTGTTGAAAAAATCAGTAGAGTTGGCTGGACTGAAAAAAGACTCAATAGTCTTTAAAGCAGTCTAGGGAAAGGGTGGGGCTTTCATTGTCCATTGTCACCTTTACTTTTTCCATATTTGTTATGTGAAGAATGTGGCCACAAGTAGTTATCTAGTCTCCATTTAACTCGATCTAGTGCCATAATCAACATCGTCATCCACCGCTCCCTTGTCAAGCATATGGATTCAACTTACTCCTTCAAACAAAATGCAATTCCTGTGCGTTCTAAGATATAAATGGCCGTACAAAGTAGTGTGGTAATTTGAAGAAAAAAAATCACAATAATGCCTCTTTTTACCCTTTAACCGCGTTGGTTAAAATATAACCGTGTAGTGGCCTAGTGATAGATTCGAGGATTCCGGATAAGAACCTCTAGGTTCGAATCCCACTTCAGTTACAACTTGTTTCCTGCTTTCTGGCACAGTTATTTCCGACTATTTGAAAGCAGCTCCAAAATTGAAATATTTTAGTATATTAAGAACTCAAATGTTTTAAAAAAAAATTAACAACCTAATCACACACTTCACAAAAGATCACATTAAATGGAGTGGTTATTAAAACAAAATAACTATATTATTTAGTACCTTTGTCACAATGAAACTCCTGTATATTTTTTATTATTATTATTATTTTTTAACCACCTCAACAGGCCAGAGGAGGCCCAATTACAGAGGGGAACAACGTCACAAACACCCAGGCTTGAGAAAAATCACTTTTGATTTTTTGAGTTCTCACCGGGAATCGAACCCGGAACCTCCGTATCGTGAGTCCAGCGTCTTAACCATTACGCTACGGAGGCCGCCAATTGTGATTAGTATAAAAATATGATAATGTGAAATTTAAATGAACAAATAAATGATATTTACATATATGTTCACTGTAATATCATAACGATTATTATCGGACTTATTGATTGCATGATGTAAATGATTCACATAAATTTACAATAAATCAGTATAAGATAATACATACAAGTTGTGTGTTCTCTTATCCGGATCTATCGTAAATTTATCTAATAGGGTTCTTCCCGATAACACGAATATTCATAAAAACGTTATAAATATTAAATGTATATTTTTACAGTTCCAACGATATAAAACACAATGATCAAAAATGTTGTTTTCATTTTATCTAAATGAAAACAACAATTTTTATATTTCTGGCAACGTGTGAAAGTTTATGTCCAAATTCATTGTCTTTCCGTTGGTTTCGCGACGTAAAGAAAAACGGTTCGGAACACATAAATAATATGGCCACATTAATCTTTCTGTCTTCCACAAACCTAGCATTTGAAAACAAACAGTCACTTTACTTTGCTTTCTTCGGAATTATATTTTATTAGGTACAAAAATATCATCACCATCATTCCATATACGCTCCCAATGTGTAAAATCATCGTTATCCTCATTCTATATTCGCTCCCAATGCGTAAAAACATCATCACCATCATTCCATATTCGCTCCTAATGTGTAAAAACATCGTCACCATAATTTATTATTCACTCCCAATGTGTAAAAACATCGTCACCATCATTCATTATTCACTCCCAATGTGTAAAAACATCGTCACCATCATTCATTATTCACTCCCAATGTGTAAAAACATCGTCACCATCATTCATTATTCACTCCCAATGTGTAAAAACATCGTCACCATCATTCATTATTCACTCCCAATGTGTAAAAACATCGTCACCATCATTCATTATTCACTCCCAATGTGTAAAAACATCGTCACCATCATTCATTATTCACTCCCAATGTGTAAAAACATCGTCACCATCATTCATTATTCACTCCCAATGTGTAAAAACATCGTCACCATCATTCATTATTCACTCCCAATGTGTAAAAACATCGTCACCATCATTCATTATTCACTCCCAATGTGTAAAAACATCGTCACCATCATTCATTATTCACTCCCAATGTGTAAAAACATCGTCACCATCATTCATTATTCACTCCCAATGTGTAAAAAAACATCGTCACCATCATTTATTATTCACTCCCAATGTGTAAAAACATCGTCACCATCATTCATTATTCACTCCCAATGTGTAAAAACATCGTCACCATCATTCATTATTCACTCCCAATGTGTAAAAAAACATCGTCACCATCATTCATTATTCACTCCCAATGTGTAAAAACATCGTCACCATCATTCATTATTCACTCCCAATGTGTAAAAACATCGTCACCATCATTCATTATTCACTCCCAATGTGTAAAAACATCATCACCATCATTCTATATCGGCTTCCAATGCGTAAAAACATCAACACCATTATTCTTTATTCGCTCCCAATGTGTAAAAAAAATCATCACCATCATTCTATATCCGCTTCCAATGCGTAAAAACATCAACACCATCATTCCATATTCGCTCCTAATGTGTAAAAACATCGTCACCATCATTCATTATTCACTCCCAATGTGTAAAAACATCATCACCATCATTCTATATCCGCTTCCAATGCGTAAAAACATCAACACCATTATTCTTTATTCGCTCCCAATGTGTAAAAAAAATCATCACCATCATTCTATATCCGCTTCCAATGTGTAAAAACATCAGCACCATCATTCTATATCCGCTTCCAATGCGTAAAAACATCAACACCATCATTCCATATTCGCTCCTAATGTGTAAAAACATCGTCACCACTATTCATTATTCACTCCTAATGTGTAAAAACATCATCACCATCATTCCATATCCGCTCTCAATGTGTAAAAACATTATCACCATCATTACATATCCACTCCCAATGCGAAAAACAATATAATAAAAGCAGGATAGTGTCATTAGTAATTTTTAAATAATTTAAAAACAAACAACAAAAACAACAAAAATATAAACAAAGGAAAATCGTTTTTTATAATATACTTTCCTTGTGAGATGAGATTTCTTGATGTGGAAAGCCCGGTCAATTTCAGGGTGAAAAAAAGATCTTCTAAATACAAGATGGCCGCTTAGTTTTAGTAGCAAGAACACTGGACCGTGAATTCTTTCACAAAAAATGATTGATAGCGCTTTTATTATTTATTTTTCCATTTAATGCAGCAGTCTAGTATAACGTATCTCTTTCCCCCTCGATGTATCATCGAACACAATAAAAAATGATATTTTCAAGCAGAAAATACGTACTCGCTGGAAGTTATCGGATGAAAAATGCTTTGAGACAATTTTAGAGAAGTTTAATTTCATTTTACCTCTATATTGTGAGACCAGCGGGCTTTTTGTACTAAAATTGAAGTAAGAATCTAATATCTTTAAAACTGATTACGCTGTTTCCCCGAAGGGATAGACAGACACAATAGGATGCCACACCTCTCTATCCTGGCACATAACATCTTTAAACATAGTATTATTAATTTGATTTATATTTTTTATTGACATTACTTGGTGGAATTCCATGATTAAATTTTTAATATGTAACTAATTAAGTTAAATAAAAAATACCACAAAAGTGGAAGTGTATAAAAGTGGAAGTGTACCAAGTATTTTTTATTTAACTTTAATTAGTTACATATTTAAAAAAAAAAAAATGTATTATTATATTTTTTGTTTTATAATATACAGGGTTTAACAAGACTCGATGAACAAGCGGGAAACCAGTGAATCTACATCATATTTGGAGTCGATTTTGTAGCATTTTTTTTTTTTTTGATTTGACGCTTAGTTTTCGAGAAAATTGATATTATGAAAGATTTTTATTTTTCGATTTTTTTTTGCAAATTGTTAACAAATATCATGTATTTAGCCAAAGTTATACTATCTGTAAAGAGAATAAAATTTAAAAACGCGTTTCAATAAGAATTTAAACAATTTTACTTTATCTGCCATACTTATAAACTTTTTGTGAGAAGAAATTTTTTTATTTCTCAAGCTCTGATTTGAAAGTCATATTACACAATCGTCTCCAAATACGATGTAGATTCACCAGTTGGGTTGTACATCGAGTTTTGTTACATCATGTATATGTAGTTTTTTTTATTTTTGCCTTTCTTATTTTCTATAATTATTTCTTCTTTTTCTGTGAGTGGTATACTAAATATATACAGTTTGATTACATTAATATTACTACTACTACTTTCCTTTATCCGCACCCAATGGTGCATAGGGCACTGCATTGGTACTCCAAGTGCAGTGTATCTTGATCATTTTATTACATGAAGGCAAGATGATCAGTCTTACGCTTCAGTACCAGTCTTAGGGATCCCACATGAAATATTAATATGAAAATTTAAATAAATATTTTATGCTGACCCCCTGCGGGGATTGAACCTACGACTTTTTGCACGGTAGCCAAATGCCTTACCACTATGCTACGAGGCAAATATTAAAATAATACTGATGTTTCTATTACCCGGTATTAAAATATGTTTTCGAAGCCTGGTATATTTATGTACCTGTCCTACGTGGAGTAACAAAACTCGTAGTACAACCTGAAAACTGGTGAATCTACATCATATTTGGAGTCGAATGTGAAAGATGATTTTTGAGCTTAAAAAATATTAATTTTTTCTCCTTCAAAGCTTTCATTAGTTGGAACCGTAGATTAAATAAAATTGTATGAGTTATTAAGTAAATTGAATGCAGTTGATCTCTCAGGCGAATGTGTGGTAAAACTATGTATGATAGGTGCACTAATGTTGAAATTATAGCAGAATGCAAGGCTGAGATAAGCATTATCGACAAAATTAAGAAAGGTCTTTTACGTTGGTTCGGTCATGTAGAGCGAATGGATGATGAAAGAACGGCTAAAAAAATATATGATGCGACTGTGCCTGGATGTAGAAGTCGAGGAAGGCCGAGAAAGACATGGCGTGATCAAGTAAAACAAGTGCTTGAAAGTGGGCATGTAAGAAGTCGGAATAATCGACATGCGTGCATGAGAAGATGTATGAATGTGGAGGAAGCAAGAGAAGTATGCCAGGACAGAGTGGTGTGGCGTTCTATCCTCTCTGCTTAGTTAGTTAGTTCGTTCGTTAGTATGAGACATCTTCCTAAAATGAAGTTTTTGCCTTTGTTTTCCTTGAACATAGTATTTATTTGACTTAATAGATTATATTTAAGGATTATTTGACAGAATTTTTCTCAAAAAAATTCAACTTCTTACTCAATTTTCTCGAAAACTAGGAGTCAAATCAAAAAAGATTATTCTACAAAATCGACTCAAAACATTACGTAGATTCACTGGTTTCCCGCTTGTACATCGAGTTTTGTTACACCATGTATACTAAGCGTTCGATTAATTGTATTGTCGATGGCTCGATTACAATAATCCCTTATTAATATAATCACGAGTATGTCCCAAGTCTTATTGTTATACCAAGTCGGAATCCTCTTCGGGGGGTCAATGAGATTTTTATATCCGCGTATAAACTCTAACGACTGTCGTTACATAACGATAACGCATAACGGCAACCTTTATACACCAATCGATAGCGGAAAGCAGTTTAAACGGTATGTTCATTATCCGTTATCTTCCTAGGAAAAGGTTTTCTTACAGGGCTAGGCGCGCAGTGTTCTGAATAAATAGGTTCCATAGGACAGAAATACAATCGAATTATATCATAATAGTTTTATAACATGATTAGCGAATCAAAATATTTTACTAACCTATGCGAAATACCATAAATTTTTTTTTAGATTTAGAAATTGGAAATAATAATAATTTAAAAATATAAGATTGTTAAGCATTTTTTTGGCAATCAACCTTTATTGGTGTAGGTAAGGCTCATCCGAACTTTTTTAAAAATTTTTAATTTTATAAAAAAAGAAATCTA